>JAVJIF010034153.1:0-82314 GCA_038442645.1 Agave tequilana
TGAAATACACCTAGAGGGGGGGTGAATAGGTGTAATTGCTAATCTAATGCTCTTTTTAAATTTTACTTAAGTGAGTGATGCAACGATCTCTCAAAACACGACTAAGAGCCGAATACCCCTTGCGAGGTTCTGAACTCCTTCCTCCCAATTCCCCTTAAATGGGTTAGAGGTGCGCAATGCAACCGTGTTGTATTGAGGTGTGATCGAACAATTCCAAGTATGAAATGCGATGATGAAATGTACACAAGTAATATAGCAAGAAAAGTAAACAAGTAAGGATTGCACAAATAAAATGTTAGTTCTCAAGCAATAAATTGAAAGCAAGTAAAGCAAGAGAGAATTAGACAAGATGACACAAAAGCAATCGCAAACAAAGTGATTTGTTTCGAGGTTCGAGCCCGTAGCTCTAGTCCCCGCCTTCACCTCCGTGAAGGGTTTCCACTATCCCCTTAGGATCCCGTACAAGTTAGGCCTCCAAAGACCTCAAGCCCGTAGCTTCACCTTACAAAGAAATTCCCCTTAGGAACTTGTCTCCACAAGAACAAAGGATTACAAATTTGTGATCTCAACTAGACCACAACACTCTTTCTCTTTTACAAACACTCTCACACTTTTACAACTTCACCTATAGAAAGAATATGAAATTTTTGGCTCTATGAAGTGTGGTGAGAAAAGCTTCAGTTGTAGAGTGATATTAGAGATCAAACAACAACTGAAAAACCAATTTTGAAAGAATGGAAATGAAAGCTTTAAACTATTTTTCTCTTTCTCTTGAAAACTATGAAACTTGTATTTTTCTTGGTAAATAACTAAGGCCTATTTCCCACTATTTATAGGGAGAGAATAGGTTAAAAACTCTGATTTTTCCAGCTAATATCACCTGCAAAAGCACCCCAACAACCCTCTAAAAAGTCTGTTAAAACAGAAAATAAAACAGTTTTTCAGAACAGCCCAAAGAGGAAAGAGCCGTTGGAGGTGTTGCAGGCCTACCGGTCGACTGCCGGTCGACCGGGACCCTGCTGGCAAAAGAGCCGTTATGGCTCCGGTCGACTGCCAGTCGACCGATCTCAAGAAAGGAAACACAGTTTCCTTCTACCGGTCGACCGACCCAGTCGACCGGAAAGATACAGAGAGCAAACATCTTTTTACCGGTCGACCGATATGTAGGTCGGTCGACCGACAGACATGCACAGCCTGTGCATGTCTGGACACAGCAGCCGGTCGACTGGGCCGGTCGACCGGTCTGCCTGGAAAACTGTTTTTCTGGGCAGATTTTAAGATAGAAAATTTTGTATAAAATCTTTAAAAATCTGAAGCTAAGTTTTATGCTGAAAATAGTTTATATACATGTATTTAAACAAGTTTTTGAAGATGTAAAGCTTTGGGTACATGTATGTATAAACTAAGGCATAAACCTAGAATAAATATTTTGAAAAACATAGAAACATTCAAACAAGTGTGTGTGCAAATCCTAGAGCCAATTTCACATATTCTATCTTTACAAAACTAAACTTACAAACTACAATGGACTTCAAGACTTCAACTTGAGCTATCTTCTCTTGATCTTCAATATTGCACTTAGAGCCCAATTTGACTTGTCTTGAGTCCAAAAGCTTGTATTTGAGTCCAAAAACTTTGTATATGAGTGAGAGTACTTCTAGTATGATAATAAACCTGAAACACACTTAAACAACAATTTATATTAGTACACATAACTAATATGTTTTGTAATCATCAAAATACACTAAACATGGGTTGATTGTAACCTTGGGCCAACAATCTCCCCCTTTTTGATGATGACAAAACATATGAGTTATTAAACAAATAAAAGAAGAAAGAGCTTGGAAAGCTCCCCCTTAAACAATGCTATGTATTTAACATGAATATGAACACTATGTAAATATACATAAAGCATTGAAAAATATCATCACCAAAAATAAACTATCATAAGGGATAACAAAATTTAAAACAAACCATATATTTTAAAACAAACAACATATATTTTCTCCCAAAACTAATATATATTTATATTTCTCCCCCTTTTTGTCATACATCAAAAAGGGTTAAAAAAATTTTAAGACAAAACAAAACAAACATATTAGAAACCAAAACAAAACAAACTAAGATATTTTAAGTATCAATCTTACATACATTCAATTCACCACAAATAAATGAAAATCTTGCATAATCTAAAGGTTTTGTGAAAATATCTGCAAGTTGAAAATCTGTGGAAACAAAATCAATATCTATGTCACCTTTTTCAAAGTGATCTCTAAGAAATGATATCTAATGTCTATATGTTTGGTTTTACTATGTTGATTAGCATTTTTCGTCATGTGAATAGCACTAGTATTATCACAATAAATCTTAACATGATCAAAATGTAAATCAAAATCGAGAAGAGTATGTTTCATCCAGAGTACTTGTGCACAACAAGCTCCGGCTGCTACATACTCCGCCTCGGCGGTTGAAAGGGCTACACTATTTTGCTTTTTGGAAGACCAAGACACAAGACAATTGCCCAAGAATTGGCAAGTGCCACTTGTGCTCTTCCTATCTACCCTACAACCGGCATAGTCGGCATCCGAATAACTAGTCATGGTAAATTGGTTAGTTTTCGGATACCACAAACCTAAATCAATTGTGCCCTTAAGATACCTAATTATGCGTTTTACCGCTATTAAGTGTGATTCCTTAGGACATGATTGAAAACGTGCACATAAACATACGGAAAACATTATATCCGGCTACTAGCCGTAAGATAGAGTAAACTACCAATCATGCTACGAAATAATTTGATGTCTACTTCCTTACCTTGTTCGTCCTTGTCAAGTTTCGTAGTGGTTGCCATGGGAGTCTTTGCTACTTTGGATCCTTCAAGCCCGAACCTCTTGATGAGTTCTTTGGTGTACTTGGCTTGGTTGATGAATGTCCCATCACTACGTTGCTTGATTTGAAGTCCAAGGAAGAAGTTGAGCTCCCCCATCATAGACATCTCAAATTCCTTTTTCATGCATGATTCAAAATTCTTACAAAGTGAAACATTAGTAGATCCAAAAATAATGTCATCAACATAAATTTGAACTATGAGGATATCTAGATCTATATGTTTGGTAAATAATGTTTTATCAACTTTTCCTTTCTTAAAATCATTTGAAATCAAAAATGAAGACAATCTTTCATACCAAGCCCTAGGGGCTTGTTTTAAACCATATAGTGCTTTATCTAATTTATAAACATAATTAGGGTGTGTAGGATCAACAAACCCGGGGGGTTGTTCAACATACACCTCCTCATCAATATAACCATTAAGAAAAGCACTCTTTACATCCATTTGAAATAACTTAAAATCTTTAAATGAGGCATATGCTAAGGTCATCCGTATGGCTTCGAGCCGTGCTACGGGTGCAAAGGTTTCTTCAAAATCGATTCCCTCGATTTGAGTGTAACCTTGGGCAACTAACCTAGCCTTGTTTCTAACTACATTACCCGATTCATCCAACTTGTTCTTAAAGATCCATTTAGTGCCAATAGTTGGTCTATCTTGGGGCCTAGGAACAAGGTGCCAAACTTGATTGCGCTCAAATTGATTGAGCTCCTCTTGCATTGCAAGCAACCAATATGAATCGGCCTCGGCCTCGAGGACATTTTTAGGTTCTATGTGTGAAATAAAAGCAAAATTACCACAAAAATCTTGAATCTTAGAGCGAGTGGTTACCCCTTTTGATACTTCACCTATGACGAGGTCCTTGGGATGATGAGGATTGAATCTCCAATCCTTTGGTAGTGGTTGAGAGGGCTCCTCTTCATTTGCTTGATGTTTATTTCCTTGAGCCTCTTCCACTTTGGCTTCACTTCCATCACCATCCTTTGGCTTGTCTCCCATGGTAGAAGCATCCTCCAAGGTCACTTTCTCCAAGCCTTCATCTAAAGCATCAATTTCTACACAATTCTTAACAAACTTGTTAGATTCCTCAAATTTAACATGAATAGATTCCTCAATAGTCAAAGTTGACCTATTGAAGACTCTATAAGCCTTACTAGTATTAGAGTAACCTACAAAAATAGCCTCATATGATCTAGCATCAAATTTTCCCAAATTAATATTTGTATTTAAAACAAAACATTGGCAACCAAACACTTTGAAATAAGAAATATTGGGTTTTCTAGAAAAATACATCTCATAAGAAGTCTTAGTAGTATTTTTACATAGGAAAACACGATTTGCAATGTAACATGAAGTATGAACGGCCTCGGCCCACAAATAATGTGGTAGACCATATTCATTTAACATTGTCCTAGCCATCTCTTGTAAAGTACGATTTTTCCGCTCAACTACTCCATTTTGTTGTGGAGTTCTAGGACAAGAAAGTTCATGTTTTATTCCATGTTCCTCACAAAAAGTGATAAAGGGAAGGTTAATGAACTCACCTCCTCTATCACTTCTTATTTTAATTATTGAGGAGTCATTTTCCTTTTCAACTCTTTTCTTAAAGGCTTGAAAATGTGAAAAGGTTTGACTTTTATGTTCAAGAAAATAAACCCAAGTAAAACGCGAGAAATCATCTACTAAAACATAAGCAAATCTACTCCCACTTAAACTTTTGGTTTGAGTTGGGCCAAATAAATCCATGTGGATTAGCTCCAATGAACGTGATGACACGATATCCTTAATTGATTTGAATGAGGACTTAGTTTGTTTCCCAAATTGACATGCGTCACAAACTCGGTCCTTTTCAAAGTTCAATGAAGGAATACCCTTCACCATTTCCTTAGAGTTAAGCCTAGAAATATGGTCAAATGAAACGTGGCCTAATCTCCTATGCCATAACCAAGAGTCGTCATCGAGGGCTTTTAAACATGTTATATTACAAGACATATTTACATATCAATCATATAAACATTGCTTTCACGAAAACCGGAAAATACACAAACATTAGAAGTTCTATCAATCACTTTACAAGAAACATTATCAAAAACAACATCAAAACCTTTATCACAAAGTTGACTAACACTCAAGAGATTATGCTTGAGGCCATCAACTAAAACTACATTTTCAATTAAAGGAGAGGTGCCAAGTTTTACATTACCAATACCGATGATTTTACCCTTGGCGTCATCTCCGAAGGTGACGGTGCCACCTTCATGATATCTTGATAGGGTTGCAAAGTTGTTGATGTCCCAAGTCATGTGTCTTGAGCAACCGCTATCAAGATACCATAAACCTCTACGTCTTTGAGCTTTGGAAAGTACCTACATCATTAAAACAATAGTTGACTTTGGTACCCAAACTTTCTTGGGTCCTTGAAAGTTAGTGTTACGAACCCAAACATTATGATGTGATGCACTTAGTCTATCATAACAAAAATTAGCTAAGTGTCCTTTCCGTCCACAATGTGAACATGAGTACACTTTTCTATACATGAATGCATGGTGTGTGTGTGTGAAGTGTGAGCATGCTTTGGGGTTTACCATGATGCATAGGTTGTGTAGCATGTACATGAGCATGAGCATGAGCATGATGAATATTTTTCTTAGGAGCTTGTTTCTTAGGAAACATATTCTCCATCTTCTTCTTATCAAATTCACTACATTTTTTCAAAACAACATCTAATGAGTCTAATCTTTCCTTAAGCATGGCAATCTCATTAGAATCTACAAATGGGGTCTTTCCTTTACAAGCAATCTTATATTTTTCAAAATCATTTTTAGTGGAAACTAAAGAAGAATGCAAATCATTATTTTCTTTAGAAAGATTTACAATTTGAATATTAAGAGATTCATTATCCTTTTTCATTTTTAAATATTTCTTCTTCATGAAATCATAATTTTGAGAGAGTTCCATAAATGCTTCACTTAACTCATCCATGGATAAATCATCATCAAGAAGAGTTGAGGGGGTTACCTTGCTTGTGCTCTCATTTGCCATGAAGCACATATTGGCGGTGTCGATCTCCTCCTCGGATTCACTTTCGTCATCCCATGTTGCTTTCATAGCCTTCTTCTTGTATGGCTTCTTGGATGAAGATGGCTTCACTTGGTCCGGACACTCCGCTACTATGTGTCCCGGCTTTTGGCAATTAAAGCAAATGATCTTCCTTTCTTCCTTGCCTCCTTGCCATCTCCTCCGTCCTTGGAACTTTGCCTTGTTGTACATCCTCCGGACGTTTTTGACTAGAAGTGAGAGCTCCTCGTCATCTTCTTCTTCATCATCTTCGTCGGAGTAAGTAGCATGACTTTTGAAGGCAATGGTCTTCTTTTTGGTAGGTGCCATGTCCTCCCTTGCCTTTCTCTCCATTTCATGGGTCTTCAAGTTCCCAATGAGTCCAATGAGCTCAATCTCATCTTTATCATTGAGTTCCTTCAATGTTGTAGCTTTCACTTCCCATGATGGAGGAAGAGCCCGGATGATCTTTCTCACCCTTTGATCATTGTTGATTTCTTCACCTAGAGAAGCAAGACCATTAGTAATCTTTGTAAACTTAGTAACCATATCATCTATGGTTTCATTCTCTTGCATGCAAAAATTTTCATATTGGGACCGAAGAAGGTCTATCTTGGCCCTCTTCACTTGTGATGTCCCCTCATGTGTTACTAGCAAATGGGTCCAAATCTCATAGGCGGATTTGCAATGGATGACTCTAGCTATGTCATCATCATTGAGGGCTTGTAGGAGTGCATAATGAGCCCTAGCATTGGCATCAAACTCCTTGGTCTCAATTTCGGACCAAGTAGATTCATCACCATCGGGGGCACTAAATTGTTTAGTCACGGCCTTTGCAACTCGGCTACCTAGAGATTGCAAGAAAACAGTCATCTTAACCTTCCATATGGGAAAGTTAAGTCCATCAAACTTAGGGGGTGTCTTAATACCATCGGCCATGTTTACTATGTGGAAATGAATGAAATGATTAGCAATATGAGGATCTCTCTAAGGTTGTTAAGCCAAATCCTAGAGTCCAAGCTCTGATACCAATTGAAATACACCTAGAGGGGGGGTGAATAGGTGTAATTGCTAATCTAATGCTCTTTTTAAATTTTACTTAAGTGAGTGATGCAACGATCTCTCAAAACACGACTAAGAGCCGAATACCCCTTGCGAGGTTCTGAACTCCTTCCTCCCAATTCCCCTTAAATGGGTTAGAGGTGCGCAATGCAACCGTGTTGTATTGAGGTGTGATCGAACAATTCCAAGTATGAAATGCGATGATGAAATGTACACAAGTAATATAGCAAGAAAAGTAAACAAGTAAGGATTGCACAAATAAAATGTTAGTTCTCAAGCAATAAATTGAAAGCAAGTAAAGCAAGAGAGAATTAGACAAGATGACACAAAAGCATCGCAAACAAAGTGATTTGTTTCGAGGTTCGAGCCCGTAGCTCTAGTCCCCGCCTTCACCTCCGTGAAGGGTTTCCACTATCCCCTTAGGATCCCGTACAAGTTAGGCCTCCAAAGACCTCAAGCCCGTAGCTTCACCTTACAAAGAAATTCCCCTTAGGAACTTGTCTCCACAAGAACAAAGGATTACAAATTTGTGATCCCAACTAGACCACAACACTCTTTCTCTTTTACAAACACTCTCACACTTTTACAACTTCACCTATAGAAAGAATATGAAATTTTTGGCTCTATGAAGTGTGGTGAGAAAAGCTTCAGTTGTAGAGTGATATTAGAGATCAAACAACAACTGAAAAACCAATTTTGAAAGAATGGAAATGAAAGCTTTAAACTATTTTTCTCTTTCTCTTGAAAACTATGAAAACTTGTATTTTTCTTGGTAAATAACTAAGGCCTATTTCCCACTATTTATAGGGAGAGAATAGGTTAAAAACTCTGATTTTTCCAGCTAATATCACCTGCAAAAGCACCCCAACAACCCTCTAAAAAGTCTGTTAAAACAGAAAATAAAACAGTTTTTCAGAACAGCCCAAAGAGGAAAGAGCCGTTGGAGGTGTTGCAGGCCTACCGGTCGACTGCCGGTCGACCGGGACCCTGCTGGCAAAAGAGCCGTTATGGCTCCGGTAGACTGCCAGTCGACCGATCTCAAGAAAGGAAACACAGTTTCCTTCTACCGGTCGACCGACCCAGTCGACCGGAAAGATACAGAGAGCAAACATCTTTTTACCGGTCGACCGATATGTAGGTCGGTCGACCGACAGACATGCACAGCCTGTGCATGTCTGGACACAGCAGCCGGTCGACTGGGCCGGTCGACCGGTCTGCCTGGAAAACTGTTTTTCTGGGCAGATTTTAAGATAGAAAATTTTGTATAAAATCTTTAAAAATCTGAAGCTAAGTTTTATGCTGAAAATAGTTTATATACATGTATTTAAACAAGTTTTTGAAGATGTAAAGCTTTGGGTACATGTATGTATAAACTAAGGCATAAACCTAGAAATAAATATTTTGAAAAACATAGAAACATTCAAAACAAGTGTGTGTGCAAATCCTAGAGCCAAATTTCACATATTCTATCTTTACAAAACTAAACTTACAAACTACAATGGTCTTCAAGACTTCAACTTGAGCTATCTTCTCTTGATCTTCAATATTGCACTTAGAGCCCAATTTGACTTGTCTTGAGTCCAAAAGCTTGTATTTGAGTCCAAAAACTTTGTATATGAGTGAGAGTACTTCTAGTATGATAATAAACCTGAAACACACTTAAACAACAATTTATATTAGTACACATAACTAATATGTTTTGTAATCATCAAAATACACTAAACATGGGTTGATTGTAACCTTGGGCCAACAGATAGTTCCTTTGGAGTCATCCCCGAAGGTGACGGTGCCACCTTCCATGTACCTTGATAGGGTTGTGAAGTTGTTGATGTCCCATGTCATGTGTCTTGAACAACCACTATCAAGGTACCACCGCTCCCTACATCTTGGAGTTTTGGTGTGTACCTACATCAAACAATTTAAGACTTGATTTTGGTACCCACATTTTCTTGGGTCCTCTAGGGTTAGTGTCATGAACCCAAACAAGATTATTTGTTCTATTTAGTTGATCATAGCAAAACTTAGCTAAATGTCCATTTTTACCACAATATGTGCATTTATATACTCTACCATATTTAAAAGTATAATGGGTGTGTGATTTGTGAGCATGAGCATTGTGAGCATGAGCATGAGAGGTGCTAGCATGAGAATTTTTATCTTGTGAAATTTTAGCATGTGAAGTGTGCTTTTTAGAAAACATGTTCTCAAGTTTCTTAGTATTGAAAGCACAATCATTCAAAACTTTTTCAAAATCATTCATTTTGGATTTAAAAGAGGAAATTTCTTTTTCATCAATAATGGGAGATTTTGCCTTACAAGTACTCTTGTAGGCACAAAATTCTTTTTGCATGGAAATGAAATTAGAAGAAATATCATCTTTTTCTTTAGAAACAATGGCAAGTTGATTTTTAAGAAAAGCAACTTCTTTTTGTAATTTTAAGCATTCAAGTTTCTTATTATCATAAGTTTCAGAAAGTTCTACAAAAGCATGCACTAGAACTTCCTTACTTACATCATCATCTTCATCATCAAGGGATTGAGGAGTTACCTTGGGTGTGTTTGCCATAAAACACATATTAGCTTGATCCACCTCCTCTTCGGACTCGCTTTCCGAATCCCATGTTGCTTTGTAGGCTTTCTTTTCCTCCGGCTTCTTTGGCTTGAAAGAGGAAGTCATTTTCTTCTTGAACTCCGGACAATCCGCCATGATATGTCCGGGTTTGCGGCAATTATAGCAAATGATCCTCCGCTCTTCTTTGCCTTCGAATTTTCTCCGGAAGTTGAACTTGTTCTTTCGGTACAACCTCTTGACATTCCGCACAAGTAGAGTTAGCTCCTCATCTTCTTCTTCGTCTTCATCATCGTCATCATTGGTGGATGAAGTCTTGAAGGCTATGGATTTCTTCTTTGAAGTAGTGGCTTCTTCTCTTGCCTTCTTCTCCATCTCATGGGTCTTTAGGTTCCCAATGAGACTAATGATGTCCATCTCGTCCTTGTCATTCAACTCCTTTAAGGTGGTGGCCTTGATCTCCCATGAAGAAGGAAGAGCCTGTATTACTTTGCGCACCTTTTGATCGTTGGAGATGACGTCACCTAATGAAGAAAGACCATTTGTAATTTTAGTGAAACGAGTAATCATACAATCAATGGATTCATCATCAAGCATTTAAATGATTCATATTGAGACCTCAAGAGATCTATCTTAGCTCTCTTGACTTGTGAAGTCCCTTCATGTGTGACCAATAAGTGTTGCCAAATCTCATAGGCGGATTGGCAATGAATTACCCGTGTAAGGTCATCCTCATTCAAGGCGGTTAATAGGGAGTTTTGGGCTTTGGAGTTAGCCTCATATTCTCTAAAGTTGAAGTCGGTCCAAGTGCTCTCATCACTATCGGGTGCTACATAGGGTTTAGTCAAGGACTTGGCCACTAAGCTACCCAAAGATTGCAAAAATATAGTCATCCTAACCTTTCAAATTGGGAAATTTAGTCCATCAAATTTAGGAGGGGTTTTGATGTTATCGGCCATGTTTACTAGTGTATGAATGGATGAATGAAAATGTTGATTAGCAATATTTTAAGGAACTCTCTATGGATGTTAAGCCAAACCTAGAGTCCAAGCTCTGATACCAATTGAAAAGTCACCTAGAGGGGGGGTGAATAGGTGACAATGCTAATCAAAGGGCAAATAAAAATTTAAAGCTACTACAATTACAAACAAGAATCACAAGATGAATGCAAGCAAGTAAGTATGACAATAAATATGATGAGCAAGTAATAAGTGCAATCAAAGTAGATTAAAAATTGCAAGAATGTAAACCAATCGCAAACACAAGGATATGTTATCAAGGTTCGAGCACCCAGCTCTACTCCCCGCCTTCCCCAGAAGGATTCCGACCACTTCCACTATCACAAATATCTTAAATACAATGGAGTACCCAACTCCTACAATCTCAAGAACAAGTAATTTCCTTGGTAGTCAAAAGACCACAAACTCTCTCTTTCAATATCTCTTCCCTTACAAAGGTCCTTAGAGAATATTGAGTAGGAATGAAGCTCTTGTTGTAAGTGAAGAAAGAAAATTAAATCAGAGAGTATTTGAAAACCCTTCAGAAAATCAGTGAGAAATTCAGCACAAAAACCAAGAAACAAGTCTCTTTTGAAAGCCTTAAACTTTTGAATTTTCTAGCAAAAATTGTTGTTGCAAATCTCTCCCCAAACACCCCTATTTATAGGAGAGGGCTAGGGTTTAGGGATAAAACATAATTACTGATGTTTAGGAGGTAATTAGATCAAAATATATCCTTAAACGAATTTTTAAACACAAAAGACAAAAATAAACAGCTCACTAAAAATCTGCCCGTTACTGTTCAACGGACACATCGGTCGACTGGGCCGGTCGACCGGTAGATCAAAAATTTGACCGTTATAGGCCAGCGGTCGACCGACCCGGTCGACTGATAAAACCTGTGAGCAAAAAAACAATATCTCGGTCGACCGCCCCGGTCGACTGGCAGACGTGCACACTGATACGTGCCTCTGCCAGGACTGCGGTCGACTGGTCCGGTCGACCGGACCAGACTGACACAGACTCGGTCGACTGTCCCGGTCGACCGGATCAGGTCAAAAATCGATTTTAAGAAAGAGAACAAAGAGGATTTTGATTTTAACAAAAATACTTTTGAACAGGAAATAGAATTAAACATAAAGATGTATTTGTAGGCAAAAACTTGTATGCAAAATATTTTTGTATAATTTATGAGAAATTATTTTGGAATGAGCATGTGCGCAAAAACGTGTGTGATAGAGCTTCAAACCTATCCACTATTCTTTAACATACTATAAACTGAAAAACAAATTACATGAAGACTTCTTGAGCTATCTTCAAGTCTTTGAGCCATCCAATGCCTTGCTAGTGCCTTCTCTTCTATGATCCTTCCTTGATGTGCAATATGCCTTCCTTGCTTTGTGGAACTTAGAAGTTCTTGCAATAGCTAAGCGAATGGTCTCTAAACATGGTACAAACCTGAAACTTATCTTAACAAACTTATTAGTACCAAATAGCTTATATTTGGTTTGTCATCATCAAAACATAAAACAATTGGAGAGTGTAACCTCTTGGGCCAACAGCCGCGGGGGCTTGTTGTGCACAAGTCCTTTGGATGAAACATACTCTCCTTGATTTTGATTTGCATTTTGATCATATAAAAATATTTTGTGATAATACTAGTACTATACACATGACTAAGAATGCAAATCAACATAGTAAGACCAAGCACATTGAGATTAGATATCACTTTCTTAGAGATCATTTTGAGAAAGGAGATATAGATATTGATTATGTTTCTACGGATTTGCAACTAGCCGATATTTTCACTAAACCTCTTGATTTTGCTAGATTTTCGTTTATTTGTGGAGAACTTAATGTTTGTATTATTGATTAAACATGTGATTCCCAACCCTTTTTGATGTATGACAAAAAGGGGGAGAATAAGTTAGTGCATGATAAAAATAAATTTATATGGTCTTGGTTCCATATGAGTTTATATGAGTTTATATATGTTTTTGTTGTCTTGCTTTGTTTTCATGCGTTTTGAGAATTCTTGCGTTTTGTTAGTATCAAGAAAATAACATGTGATTTTCATTATTGTTTCAATTGGTTTAAATTGGTATCAAGAGCATATATGTTTTTATGTTTTCAATGAATTCTTGTGTTTTGAGTTTAAATGTTTTCTTTATATAGCATAATTTGAGGAGGAGTTTTCTCCTCCCCTATATTTTTATCTTGTAGCCTATTTGTTTTGTCATCATCAAAAAAGGGGAGATTGTTGGCCCAAAAGGTTACACTCTCCATTTATTGAGTTTTGATGATGACAAACCAAATTAGTGCTATTTGGTACTAATGAGTTTGTTTAAGATAAGTTTCAGGTTAGTACCATATTTGGAGGCCATTGCTTAGCTATTGCAACAACTTCTAGGTTTCATGAAGCAAAGAAGGCATATTGCATATCAAGGAAGGAACATAGAAGAAGGGGCTCTAGTAAGGCATAGCATGGCTCAAGACTTGAAGATTGCTCAACAAGATTTGTTTTTAGTTTTATAGGTTTAGAATTTTGTTAAAGAATGATGGATAGGTTTGAAGCTCAATCACACACGTTTTTGCGCACATATTGTTTCTAAGATGATTTTCTATAAAATGTACAAAAATATTTTGGTACAAAATCCTCTGCCTACAAATCAATTTTTATGTTTTATACTTAGTACTATTTAAAGATATTTTTCATAAAATCTTTTCAAAATTGTGTTTTAAACTCATCTTTTGACCTGAGCCGGTCGACCGCACCAGTCGACCGTGCCTGTGTCAGTCTTGTCCAGTCGACCGGACAAGTCGACCGTGGTTCTGGCAGATGCACGTATCAGTGTGCATGTTTGCCGGTCGACCGGGCGGTCGACCTGACTGCAGTAGCTTTGCTCTCGGGTTTGTTGGGTCGACCGGGCGGTCGACCGTATGCCTATAACGGCTCTATTTTTGAATAGGCGGTCGACCGACCGGTCGACCGGACTAGCCGTTGAACAGTAAACGGCTATTTTCTGGGCTGTTTTATATTTTGTCTTTTTGTGTTTAAAATTAGTTTAAGGGATATATTTCAAACTTAATACTCTCTGATTAATCCTAATTATGTTTTTATCCCTAAACCCTAGCCCTCTCCTATAAATAGGGGTGTTTGGGGAGAGATTGTTTACAACAATTAATTACAAGAGAAAAATTTCAAAAGTTTCCAAGTTTAAGGCTTTCAAAAGATCTTGGTTTTTGTGCTGAAATTCTTTCATTTTCTGAAGTGTTTTTCAAAAGAATTCTCTGATTTCATTTTCTTTTCTCCTTGCACACAAGAGCTTCATTCCTACTCATTGTTCTCTAAGGACCTTTTGTAAGGGAAGAGACATTTGAAAGAGAGAGTTTGTGGTCTTTTGACTACTCAGAAATTGCTTGTAATTGAGATTGTGGAGTTGGGTACTCCGGTGTAATTGTGATTTCTTTGTGATAGTGGAAGTAGCTAGAATCCTTCTGGGGAAGGCGGGGAGTAGAGCTGGGTGCTCGAACCTCGATAACATATCCTTGTGTTTGTGTTTGGTTTACATTCTTGCACTCCTTACTTTACTTTACGTGCACTTATTACTTGCTTATCATCATCATTGCTATATTTACTTGCTTTCATTCATCTTGTGAATCTTGTTGGGTGATTGTTACTTCTTAATTTTTAATTTGTCCATTGATTAGCATTATCACCTATTCACCCCCCCCCCCTCTAGGTGATTTTCACTCATGGCCTAAGACAATCTCCCGTCTTTTTATGAAGTGACATTTTTTTCAATTTAGAGTTAAGTTCTTTTCCATGTGTCTTTGAAGAACAACTCTAAGTGATGAAGACACTAGTCAAATGAATCTCCGTAGATGAAAAAAATCATCCATGAAAATTTTTAGGAAACGTTCTACCATATCGGAGAAAAGACGTGATCTTCTCCTGATCCTCTGCAGCAATGGGGATCTGATTGTATCCTGAGTATCCATCCAGAAAATAGTAGTTTTCGTGTCTCGCTAAGCGTTCTAGCATTTAATCAATGAAGGGTAGCGGGAAGTAGTCTTTACGGGTAGCTGCGTTCGATTTTCGCTAATCAATACAAATACAAATCTTGGTAAGTAGTCTTATTTGTACCAACTCTTTGTGTTCATTTTCTACTACCGTGAAACCAGCTTTCTTAGGGACAGCGTGGACCGGACTAACCCATTGGCTATCAGAAATGGGATAAATTATCCCATTGTCTAACAGTTTCAAAATTTCTATTTTCACAGTATCTTGCATGACTAGGTTAAGCCTACATTGTGGGTCCCTTCTAGGAGTTGCATCATTGTTCAAATGAATCCTGTGTTGTACTATTGCTGGACTTATCCCTTTAATGTTATTTATTGTCCATCCAATGGCTTCTCTATATTTCCTTAAAATTGACATCAACCTTTTCTCTTATTTTCTAGTAAGATGGGATGCTATGATGACTGGTTGGGTTTCTCTTCCGCTTAAGTAGGCGTACTTGAGGTGTTCGGGCAAAGCTTTTAATTATAAGGAAGGAGTGGATTCATTGGAAGGGAGAATTGAAATTTCGGTCATGGAATTAGGTACACTTGGGCTTGACGCCCAATCCACTGCTAAATCAATGATCTGATCTAAATTGAAATCCTCAAACTCTAGATTAAACTTGCTCTTCATGTCTATCTCCATGCTCTCTTTATACTCACTTGTCAAATTTTCAATGGAGTTGACCTTAATTGTCTGATCATTCATATCCCTGGGTTGTTTTTCTAGGTTAAAAACATTGACCTCCTTTGTCATGTCTCCAAAGGTCAAACGCATGGACCCGTTCATACTATTGATTATAGCATTAGCTGTAGTAAGGAATGGGCGCCCAAAGATGACTAGAGTTTGAGACCTTGGATTTGACACAGGTTGGGTCTAAAGCACAATGAAGTCAAAGGGCAGATGAAATCTCTGACCCGAGTAAGAACATATGTGATTTCCCCTTTGGGGACTTTCATAGATCGTTCGGCTAACTGAATGGTTACTTGAGTTGGACACAGCTCGCGCCCAACCCAAGTTGCTGGTATACTGAGAGAGGTAGCAAGTTGATACTTGCTCCCAGGTCAAGAAGTGCTCGACAAATTTTCTTTTGTCCTATAGTACAAGAAATTGTAGGACATCTAGGATCTTTGTATTTCACCAGAATAGGACCTGACAGAAGTTCGTTTATGTTGGTTGCTAAGAAAACTTTCTTTAGTACATTCATTTTTCTCTTCTTAGTACACATATCCTGAAGGAATTTAGCATACGCTGGGACTTTTGGATTACATCAAGAAGGGGCACATTCAATTTGATCTGATTGAACATCTCGAGTATCTTTTCCATGTGCATGTTCTTATTATTGTTCCTAAGCCTATTTGGAAATGGTGCTGAAGGCTTGTGAACTTGATCAGTAGTTGTGTCCTTATCAGATATTTATGGAGCAGATTGAGATGAGCTAGCAGATATAGAGGCATGAGTAGGATCAATTTGGATAGAACTTTTTAGCTTAGATACCTGATTGTCCACCTTCTTTCCTGATCTAAGTGTATGAATAACATTACACTAGTTGATTTGAGAATCGTAAACTTCATAAGCTTAATTGGAATTCTTAGGGTTGACTAGCGGTTGACTACGTAAAATACCCTTGGGTCTTCACTTAGAGAATTTGCTAATTGACTCATCTGAACTTCCAATCAAGATATGACCTGCGTATGGTTGTTCAATGTTTGTCCTTAATTTTCCATGAAGACGATTTGGGACTTTAGGAATGCGTCCATACTCTTTTCCAAATCAATGAGTTTTTTCTTTGTTGGTGAATTTTGGAAGGAGGAAGTGGTGGTTGGGATGGTGAAGATTGTTAGGGAAATTGGGCCTGGGAGAATTGTTCGGGCCCCAAGAGAAATTTAGGTGATTTCTCCAACTGAGATTGTAAGTCTGGGGTAAGGATTGTATTGCGGCCTCGAGTAGGCCGCATTCATATGTTCCACGGTACTTGATGAGTTTGAAAAACTGGACACTCTTCGAAAATATGGTTTGGTGCCTGACAGTATGAACAACCCGGATTGTGGATTTATGGTGGGTTGATTTAGTTGACCTTGGCTGGCTCTTTTATTTCTATAGCATCTATTCTTCTCATTAGAGTGGCAATATTAGCTTCAGTAGCTATGAATGATTCTAAGGATAGGAACCCCCTTTTGAAGTTATAGATTGTAAATTCCTTGGCTTCTCAGAGGTTGGCTCCCATTGGAGGATTTTTTCAGCTAGATTTTCAAAAAAATCTCAACCCTGATTTTCGTTCTTTTGCGAGAATCCCCCCTGACATATGGCTTCTAACAAGGTTTTTATTTGATAATCCAAACCATCATAGAGAATCTGGCACTGAAGCCATTTCTCTACACCGTGATGAGGGCACTGAGCTAAGAGATCTTTGAATCGCTCAAATATCTCCAGAATGGTTCGCTCTCCTCTTACCTAAACTGCATTATGTTCTTTCTGATGAGGGCAGTCTTGTGGATTGGGTAAAATTTCTTTAAGAAAGCCTTGACGAAATCGTCCCACATCGTGATTGAGTCTACAACCAAACTATACAACCATTTCTTAGTTAGGTCCTTTAGAGAAAAGATAATGAAACGTAAAACGACATCGTCTCTTAGCTGGGGAATGCGCATCATGAGTCATACTTCTTCAAATTCCCTAACAAAGAAGTATGCATCATCTAATTCTAAACCGTAAAATTTCATGAGAGTGTTGATAAATTGCGATTTCAGCTCAAAATTATTACCATCCACTTCGTGAAGTTTTATACAAGATGGGAGTGAAGTTGTAATTAGGTAAAACCTATCCTATAGCAATGCCATCACTGGTTCTGGATGCAGTGAAAGAGAAGTGTTTTGGGTCAATATGGAAGTAACTGGATCTCTCAATCACTCTTGCATGCAACACACCACAAACAACATATAAACAACAGAACAATTGAAAAGAAAAAAAACAAACAAAAGAAAGAGAAATAACCACCAAGCCATAGTCTAAGGTACCTGGACCTAAACGACTTCTAACTGGTCGATTCTCCGAGGGAGGTTGTTGAAGAAATTAGACTATAAGCTAATCAGCCAGGAAAGGGCAAAACTCGATGGGAGGTATCCGGGCGTGAACCTCGGGCCTTAATTACGCCAAACCATGGAGTTTTCAAGGCTTAACCTTTCAATCCTCTTTTCTTAGACACCAATTTTGCAGGAGTATAGTTCTTACAATTTTCACCCTCGGTTAATCTCTTAGTGAGTCCGAGATGTCCTTAGGGCCAACGTCTATCAAATTTTAGTTAGGCTTGGGATTGTGAGTGCACTTGGAGATGATTTTTGGGTTAAGAAAGGGTGAGAAAATCCTCACCTTATCTTGATTATTTGGGTTTTGCCCTTAATGTCAATTGTGCAAGTGTACAATGTATTCACAAAAATATAACACTTAAAGCGATAAATCATTCCAAAATGTTAGTCCTATTCTATATGAAATACACACGTACCTTTCTCCAGCACTCTTCAACAGAAATTGAAATGAATTGAAATAGACACGTGCTCTAAATACAAAAGTCTAATCAAAATTTTAATTTAGTAACAAATGAATTTATGTTGAGTTTTTAACAGTGCATGGGTGAGTTGATTAGTCTATAATTCTGCATTATTATATCGCATTTTCCCACCGATTTATGAAGTCTAAACCGTGTTTTGGTCTCTCTTGCAGGTAAATCAAGAGTTGGGTATAGGAGTAATAAGAGCTTAATTAAACCCATTTTTGGGTAATTAAATCCACATTACATGGAGGCAAAGAAAGGGAATTTCTAAAAGATACATTGAATCTAGACTTTTGCGCATGTTAGACGAAGATTCGGCCGAATATACCCAAAATTGAATATACCAAGAAGGCCCCCGAAGCGTCGTGCGTCCCCGTGCCAAAACCAGGGAGCTAACTCCCTGGTTTTGCCGCGGATCCGCAGCAATGTGGTGGGGCCACTTGTCGAAAATCGACGCGTGGCCCCGTCTCGTCTTCTAGAGGTGATGCCCTAAACGATGCAGTTTTTGATTTTAGGCTAGGGTTTCTATGTTTTAGTGTAGTGTAGGGTAGGTGTTCTTCATTTTTTTATATTTTGTATTTTATTTCGTTTTTAGATCTTGTAGTAGGGTTGAGAGATTCAGAGAGAGATAGAGAGGGATTGATGTAATAGATGGTGACAATCCATGTAAAGGTGCCTCCTTTCTTCTCCATTGTAATCTTCTCCATCTTCTACATGATGCTTAGCTAACTTTTTTCTTCTCATGGCAATCTAACTACTAACTACTAACCATCTATCCACTTACTTGATAATCCACATGAATCTAATAGCCTCACAAGGCCTTGCTCTTACAAGAGCCATTGATGGCTCATGATGATGGATTCTAACATTCTAATATTTCTAACTCCTAACCCACAACTTGCTAACTGGTAATGTCTTCTTTATTTCATGCTCACCTCTAACCAGTTTTGATGATTTAAAAAGTAGCTTGCAACTTTTTAGTGGTATGGATGTGTTGTTTGAATGTAGAAGATCAATCTTATGGGCCATGCTCTGTATCGTCTCTTGAAGCCAAGGATTAGTGATAGCCAAGGATCCATGTGAGGTAACTATCACTAAGAGGTTAGCATGGTTAGTGAAGCAATTAGTAGTTAGTAGCCATGAGTTTTATTTTATCTTGTTTTAAAAGTCAATTTCAAAACACTTCTTTTATCTTTTCATCGTATTTTCACCATCTTCTTTGTTTAACCTTTGTTTCATCTTCTTTATCATAAGCTTCATCTTCTTTTCTATTTGTTTTCCAAACCTCTTCTCTTTTGTTTTCTTCGCCGTTTTTCATCGTCTCTCCACCTATCACATGCTTGATTTCTTTTCTTTCCTTTTTAATTCTTTTTACAAAGAAGAAACTGTTAACATAACACGTGAATAAAAACTGTTAATACTTCTATCGCCTCCTGTCCCTGTGGATTCGACCCGTTGAGCCAATGCTATAACGGAAGTATCGAGGGAACGTTAGCACATACGAGCTTTTTCATTGATTTCATAAATACATACGTTTTTTAGGGTTCCGCCTCAATCATGAGTCATATAAGAAACTATTATTTGTAGAAAGTAAATTCTTTGTGCAATTTTCCGCAACACTGCAGAAAATTTTTTTGAGTACTTCTGTCAGCAAAGTCACGCATGCGAGGCTTTTCTGAGGGCAAAAGTGCTCTTCTTTTCCAAGCAAGTGTAGGTACATTGCGGCGATTAGTCCCTTGACTCCTACTGCACAAAAACAAAGAGATATCTTTAGTAACAGAAAGAAAAACTATTACCCCTCTCTGGCAACGGCGCCAAAATTTGATCATCAAAAAGCATGCACAAGAAGAAGTAAAAGAGTGATGGTCGATATTACAGCTTTAGCGATTCTACCGTGATAGCAAAGTGGCTATACGGGTCGTATCCACGAGGAGGGTAGCGATAGAAGCTTAGTCTTCTTTGTTCGTAGAAAAGATGTTTCTTTATTTAAAGAATGAATTGAAAGAAAAACAAGAAATATTGTGAGATGGTTTGAAATATTTTGGTATTGAAAAAGTGTTTTGTATTTTTAGAGAGGAAAAAGATGCATGGCTACCTTCTACTAATTGCTCCCACGACCTCTAGTTTCATGAATACATAGCCTCACAATGGATCATAAGCAATCACAAATCTTGTGTATAAGAACTTTTCACGTGGTAGATCGAATGAAAGTTTCTCCCATCACCTTGCTTCACATGGTAAAACTCGAACATTTCTCCATCAAGATCCATTTGAAGGCGAACATGGAAGAAGAAAGAAGTGCACTATTGGTATTGGCAAGGATGCATAGGAGTTTTACTAACTTACAAAAAACAAGTAGAGTTAATAACTTTTATAGATCATCAAAAACTTAGGAGTCAAGCATGAAATGAGAAAGTAAGTCTACTTATTAGTAAGTTAGAATTAAAAACCCTCATCGTAAGATATCATAGCTCTTATTTGCACAAGGCTTGTTAGGCACTTATTTATTCATATGGGTTGTTCAAGCAAGTTACTAGAGGTTAGTGGGTTAGTAATTAGTTAGACATACTATAAAGAAGTTAGTCTGCCATGGTAAATGAAAACAAATGAGAAGATAAAAGGAGAGAAAATATACCAAACTAGTGCAAGTAAAAGTAAGGTAAAATCACAAAGAACAATGTGGTAAAAGAAGAACTTCACTTATATTTGATTGTCACCTTCAAGATACAAGCTTCTCTCTCTCTCTCTCTCTCTCTCTCTCTCTCTCTCTCTCTCTCTCTCTCTCACACACACACACTAATGGCTACCCTAATACAAGAAACAAAAAGAGAATACAAGAAAGCAAAGAAAAATACAACAACAAACTAACAAGAACTCATTTTCTATAGATATGCCCTGGCTGAAAAAACCAAGGAGGTTTTTATAGACACTAGGAGAAAAGGGGCCAGGGAGACAATCCCTGGCCCGAAGGCGCAGCTGCGCCAATACAGCCTTTAGTCGCGTTTCCGCAGTGCATCTGGCGCCGCAAGCGCAGCTGCCTGCTGTGTACTGTTGTTGTGTCCCCCTGCTTGTCCTCCCTGCTGCTTTCTGGTTTTCTGCACCCTGTTTTGACAAATTCTCTTTCCAAAGTCAATGACTATTTTTGTAGGCTTTAAATCACCAAATGAATAAGATTTTGGGTTTCTTCTTCATTCCACACCATGGACCTAGAAACACATAAGAAAACCATTATGAGCAATATTTTTATATAAAATAAATATGAAGATGTTTTATAAAATATGTAATATTAGAGACTAATCACACGCTCAGTACAAGCTTCACTCTCGTTCTCTCATGAAACTATTCTCTAATCTCAGTTACATAAAGAAAAATGAAAAATTACATAAATAAAAAGTAAAAACCTAAGTTACTAACTAAAGTACAGTCTAGCCTATACTCTCTGCTGAATCATCCTATCTGGCCTCTGAATTTACTGGTATTTATAAAAGAAACATAACGGGGAGAGCGTTTGAAGATAGGGGGAGCAAACACTCTCCCATATCTTACGAAACGGCCGCAAAAACGCGGCCAAAGCCGCATTTTCGCAGCAGGGATCTCGCCAATAGGCCAGATCCCGGGGGCGTTCCACTGTTGATCTCTGATTCGCATATGTCTTCAATTAGTTTCTCCATTTTAGCTCTGAATTTGCTACTATCCCCTTGTTCTCTTTGTTAACAAAAATAAATTCAACTAAATCCAAATTAGTTGAGAAATATTTATAATTATCTTCTCTAATCTCCATTAATCTGCACCTGCAAAAAATAGATATTAAGACAATTAAATAGCAGGGATTATTACTAAATAAGTATGGGAATGTAATAAAAATATGCTAAAATACGTATACGATCACACCCCCACACATATCTTTTGCTCGTCCTCGAGCAAAACAAATAAAAAGTAAAACAAAACTAACTTAGTCTAACTCACTTTCATAGGAACCACGGTTGCAGTTGGCATGTGCAACAAGCTGTTAAATCTTTAGGTTACCCCTAGAGGACGAGTTTTATCTCGTGAGGATTTTCAGTGGATTACACGCACAAATCCATAGAGAAAGAGAAACAAAGAGTTAGTATTTTCGAAAAGCATTTTGAAGAAGAGATAAAATATTTAAAGTATTATTGTAAAATTTCAAGTAATATATAAGTTATAGAAAAACTGAACTTTTTATTCCTAAACTTAGTTTCTATTCAAAAACTTGTTATCAATCAAGGTAAGGAGTCAAACTATATTTCTCATCTATTCTGTTATTTTACCTTAAGCCATATGCACCTTCGTGACCGTGAAATTTTGACTGGGGTTTTTTTAACTTTAACTCTTATGCTTTATTTTTTTCATATTTTTTTAGTGGTATTATTTTTTAGTTCTGTTAGGCTTTCTAATCTGTCCATATAAGGAACCTTTAGTTGGTGACTCCTAAACCAGATTGTCTTAGGACACCGGGTGAGAAAACACCCCAAGGATTTAAGGACTCGAGTAAACAAGGCCACAAAACTAAGGGTTTTTATTTATAAGATTGACCGCTTTTAAGCGTGAATTCTTTTGCTTTATGAGGCACAAATACCCAGCTTAATCAAAAGATTTTTTAATATACATATATTCTTTTTTTCTCTTTTTTTATAAAGCATAAGAATCTTTATTTTTGAACCCTAAGTGTGTAAATGTACAAAGTATGCATATTTCATCAAGGTAAAAATTAAGACTAAATTACTTTTTCAAATTTTCTTCCTAACTCTAGAAATCAAAAAAAATAATCTTATTTTAACCAAGTATAAGAAATCCTATTTGTGATTCTCCTATTCCTTAAAATTAACTCAATTTCTTACAAAAAATAGGTCAAAATTTTGTTTCTCTTTTCAAAAAGATTTAAAAGCAATTTTTTAATAAGCAAACATATGTTATATTAGAACTCTCTCCCACACCTATCTCATGTATTGTCCTCAATGTATCAATGAATGCATAAATAAATGAAAAAGAAGAAAGGGAAGAAAATGTTACCTCAAGGTGGTGGTCAGATTGA
The DNA here is from genome assembly GCA_038442645.1 of Agave tequilana. NCBI lineage: Eukaryota > Viridiplantae > Streptophyta > Magnoliopsida > Asparagales > Asparagaceae > Agave > Agave tequilana. The sequence goes on from JAVJIF010034153.1 coordinate 23,243, forward strand.
GCCAAGCGTTGTTGCCCAATCAAGGTAATGTGGTGATTTACGAAACCCACCTTTATTGACCTATTTTCTATTTACATATTTACAATCCCCAATATGAATAGGATCATGCGAGATCCTATCATGAAAATTATACCCTTTACATGATCAATCTTAAAAAATCATCACGAGTCATTATGGTCACTACATTAGTCTATCATTAGAATGTGATTTTATGTAATGGATAATTTTGGCTGTAAAATGAAAAGTTTGGGAACCAATACTAACTCGAGAAAATCAACTTTGGGTTCGAGAGTTGGTTTTAGTTCAAGAGTTGAGTCCAAATCAAAGAACTTAACTTCACATTCTTTTCCCATCAATGAAATGTGACAATCCAAAAGAGGTAGTTCAATTTCAAAATCTATGGATACTGAAATCAATGTTGGCTGGGAAATGGGTCCAACTTGGGTAAGGATACCAGAGTCAACATAAATTCAAAATTTGGAATTGAATCACAAAGTTATGGGTCGGGATCACATTCATGTTCAAGTTTAATTTCATTGAAATGTAATCGAGCCTAAACCTGCACAAAAAGTACGGACTTTCAGAATAGCGCTAGGTCCTCGATGCTACCGCATAGCCTAGAGCTAATGGGTCGTGATCTATAAGGAGGAACAGCGATGGAAGCGTTATGTAAGTTTCTTCTTTCAAGTTACCAAAACTAGTTAATACTTATCTTCTCAGTTTATAAAAAAAATAAAAAAGTTAAGTTTAGAAGAAGATGGTAGAAGAAGAGATGGTGGTGGTGTTATTGTTTTAATTGTAAAAGAAAAAGAAACAAAAAGAGATAAAGAAAAGTATTGATGCAAAAAATCAAAAATAAAAGAAGAATATGTACCTCTACTATTTGAATCATAACGAAAATTTACCTTAACATGAAGTAAAGCGAAGTAATAGAAAAAAAAAATAAGGAATGTAAGGCTTCGACAAGATAGAGCACAATGAAGAAAAGTGTGAAATCTCCATTAATTATTACCTTCAATATAAGTTTTTTGAAGAAAAGATTATAATAGTGTCACTCTGCAATAACTCTTCCTCTCTTTTGATCATGTAACTCTCTCTAGCCTAAAAATAAAATAAAAAATAAAATAAAAATTACAATGAAGAAGAAAAGAAAATCTAAACCAAATCTCTCTTTAGAGTAGTGCCCTTTCTGCCTTCGAGATATGAGGGTTTTATAGGAGAAAACCAGAGGGATGAAAGCGTATAAAGATAGGGAGAGCTGGCTATTTCTGAATTTGAATCCTCCCTTTATCTCCAAATTTAATTTAATTTATCCAGAAATTCAATTCTGATCTACAGCTTGTTGGCATGTTGATTGCTGAATATCACTTATGATATGATGGAATTGGAAAGAGTGATCAACAGAAGAATTGTAGCCCTTTAAGTCTTCTTTCTGGAGTATTTTAAATCATTAGATTTGAGTTTCGGTAGCGAAAGTTATGATTAAAATTTTAAATTGTATCCAGCCTGAATCAGAATCTAAATTACTTCATCTCATCCGTTGATCTTCTCTCTATCTATTTATCCTCTTGAAGTTTCAATTTGTCTTCTAGAATTGATAAGATATTCATTTATCTTCAGAGAAATAGATAGGGTCTTCAAACAATCCGTTTTTCCCTTGAAATGAGATGATATTATCTTATCTGATATATTCAGTTTTCAGATAATATCGCTTTTATAACCTTTACATTTGAATCGATCCCCTTTGATTTGAACTTTTAGATTTAAATTGGATAAATCTGTCAATCTCTCTCTTTTCTTCCTTAATTATCCTACACGCTACTGGACATGAAAATACATTAATAGTAGAGTTTTATTTAAATATAAATGTAGAAATGTAACACATATGATATGAAAACATGTAATGCATGTGTGTGATCACACCCCTATACTTATCTTTTACTCGTTCTCGAGCAAAACAAAGAGAAAAGGAAAAAAAACTAAACTGACCTAACCAAACTCACTTTCCTAGGAATCACGGTTGCACTTAGCACATATAATAAGCTTTTAAATCTCTAGGTTACCCCTAGAGGATGAGTTTTGTCTCGTGAGGGTTTTCAGTGTATTACACCTACAGAAAAAAATAAAGTGTTAGTATTTTCGAAAATACATTTTGAAGGAAAAAATATTTGAAGTATTAATGTAAAAATTCAAGTAATCTATAAATCATATGATTATCAAAACTTAGTCATTACTAAACTTAGCCTTTATTTGAAAACTTATTTTCAATTAAGATAAGGATTAAAATTATATTTCTCATCTAGTCTATTATTTTACCCTAAGTCATATGTACCTTGTGATCGTGAAAATTTGACTCGGGAATCTTCAACTCTAACTCTTATGTCTTATTATTATATATATTTTTATTATTATTTTTACATTTATGGCAGTAATATTCTTTGCTCTATTAGGCTTTTTAATTTGCCCATGTAACGAGCCTTGTCGGTGACTCCCAAACCAGACGGTTTTAGGGCACCGGGTGAGAAAATACCCCAAGGACTTAGGATTCAAGAAAATAACGCTACAAAACTTAGGATGTTATTTATATGAACCACTTTTAGACGTGAATATTTATGCTTTATGAGGCACAAATACCCAGCTTAATCAGAAGATTTTTATATAATAATTTTTTTTATAAGGCATAAGAATCTTTGTTTTAAAATCCTAAGTGTGTAAGTGTATAAAGTATGCATATCTCATTAAGGTAAAAATCAAGACTAAATTACTTTTTCAATTTTTCTTCCTAACCTCAAAATCAACAAATAATTTTATTTTGACCAAGTATAAAATATCCTAATTATGATCCTCTTATTTCTTAAAATTAACTTAATTTCTTACAAAAATAATTTAAAGTATTATTTTTCTTTTCAAAAAGTTTTAAAGAAAGGATTTTTTTAGATTAGTACAGTTAGCATGTTAGTAAACCTTGTTGGCCCAAAAGGTTACACTCTCCATTTGTTTAGAGTTTTGATGATAACAAAACAAATAAGAGCTATTTGGTACTAATAAGTTTGTTTAAGATAAGTTTCAGGTTAGTACCATATTTGGAGGCCATTGCGTAGCTATTGCAAGAACTTCTAGGTTCATGAAGCAAAGAAGGCGTTTTGCATATCAAGGAAGGAACATAGAAGAGAAGGCTCTAACAAGGCGTTGCATGGCTCAAGACTTCAAGATTGCTCAAGATAATTCATTAGATTTGTTTCTAGTTTTATAGTTTTGTTAAAGAATAGTGAATAGGTTTGAAGCTCTATCACACACGTTTTTTGCGCACAACTTATTTCCAAAAATATTTCCTATAAAATGTACAAAATATTTTTGTATACAATCTTCTGGCTACAAACTCATTTTTATGTTTATATTTATCTCTATTCAAAACTACTTTGTTTAATTCTAAACTCCCTTCAAAATTTTGTTTTTGTTTTGGCCTTTGACCTGAGCCGGTCGACCGAACCGGCCGACCGACCCTGTGTCAGGTCAAGTCGGTCGACCGTCCCAGTCGACCGAGGTTCTGGCAGCAGTGCGTATCCGTTTGCACGTTTCTCGGTCGACCGGGCGGCCGACCGAAACCTGCCTGACTGCAAGACCATTGCTCTCTGTATTTTTCGGTCGACCGGGCGATCGACCGAGAGCCGACAACGGCTCTTATTTTTGTACTTCGGTCGACCGGCCGGTCGACCGGAATAGCCGTTTGAACAGTAACAGCTATAATTTTTAAACTGATTTGTTTTGTCTTTTTCTCTCTAATAAGGGTTTAAATGTCATTTGCTGATCCTAATACTTTCTAATTAGCCTTAAGTGTGTTTTATCTCTAAACCCTAACCCTCTACTAGAAATAGGGGTGTTTGGGGAGAGGTTCATTACAAGAAAAATTTGCAAAAGTTTCAAAAGTTTAAGGCATTCAAAAGAGCTTTGTTTCTTGGTTTTTGTGCTGAAATTCTCTCTCATTTTCTGTAGTGTTTTTCAGAACTCTCTGATTTCCTTTCTCTTTTCACTTACACTCAAGAGCTTCATTCCTACTCATTGTTCTACAAGGATTATTGTAAGGGAAGAGAGTTTTGCAAAAGAGAGTTTGTGGTCTTTTGACTACCAAGAGAAAACTTGTACTTGTGATTGTGGAGTTGGGTACTCCGGTGTATTTGTAACATCTTTGTGAAGTTATAATGGTTAGAAATCCTTCTGGAGAAGGCAGGGACGTAGAGCTGGGTGCTCGAACCTCGGAAAAATTCTCAGTGTTTGCGTTTGGTTTACTTGCTCCTACTTCTTGCTTTACTTTCATTGCTCTTATTACTTGCTCTCAATCTTCATTGCAATATTCATTTGTTTTCATTCATCTTGTCAATCATAGTCCCATACAACAAGGTTGCATTGCACACCTCTAACTCATTTCAAGAGGAATCAGGATGAAGGAGTTCAGAACCCTTTGCGGGGCATTCGGCTCTTAGTCTTGTTTTGGGCCATTGTTGCATCATATTTTTAAATTGTGCATTGATTAGCATTATCACCTATTCACCCCCCCTCTAGGTGATTTTCAATTGGTATCAGAGCTTGGATTCTAGGTTTGGCTTAACATCCTTAGAGAGATCTTTAAAATTTGCTAATCAACATTTGCATTCCATTTGTCATTCACTAGTAAACATGGCCGACAATATCAAAACCCCTCCTAAATTTGATGGACTTAATTTCCCTATTTGGAAGGTTAGGATGACTATCTTCTTACAATCTTTAGGTAGCTTAGTGGCAAAATCCTTGACCAAACCCTATGTTAGACCCGATAGTGATAAAAGCACATGGTCCGACTTTACCTTTAGAGAATATGAGGCTAACTCCAAGGCCCAAAATTCCCTTCTAACCGCCTTGAATGAGGACGACCTTACACGGGTTATACACTGCCAATCCGCCTATGAGATTTGGCAACATTTGTTGGTCACACACGAGGGGACTTCACAAGTTAAGAGAGCTAAGATTGATCTCTTAAGGTCCCAATATGAATCTTTTAAAATGATTGATGATGAAACCATTGATTGCATGATTACAAGGTTTACTAAAATCACCAATGCTCTTTCCTCTTTAGGTGATGATATCTCCAATGACCAAAAGGTACGAAAAGTGATTCGGGCTCTTCCTTCATCATGGGAGATAAAGGCCACCACCTTGAAAGAATTGAACGACAAGGATGAAATGGACCTCATTAGTCTCATTGGGAACTTAAAAACCCATGAGATGGAAAAGAAGGCAAGAGAAAAGGCCGCTCCGCTAAAGAAGAAGTCCATAGCCTTCAAGTCTTCATCCACTCTTGAGGACGATGAAGAAGATGAAGAAGAAGATGAGGAGCTCTCCCTTCTTGTGCGAAATGTCAAAAGGATGTACCGGAAGAACAAGCTCAACTTCCGAAGAAAATTTGAAGGTAAAGAGGAGAGAAGAATTATTTGCTACAATTGTCGAAAGCCCGGACATATCATGGCGGATTGCCCGGAGTTCAAGAAGAAGATGACTTCCTCCTTCAAGCCAAAGAAGCCGGTTGAAAAGAAAGCCTACAAAGCCACATGGGATTCGGAAAGCGAATCCGAAGACGAGGTGGACACGGCGAACATGTGTTTCATGGCAAACACACCAAAGGTAACCCCACAACCTTTTGATGAAGATGATGAATTAACTAAAGAAGTTATTGTACATGCTTTTGTTGAACTCTCCGAAACTTATGATAATAAAAAGATTGAGTGTTCAAAATTGGTAAAGGAAGTTGCTTTTCTTAAAAATCAACTTGCTATGGTTTCTAAAGAAAAAGATGAAATTTCTTCTAATCTCATTTCTATTCAAGAAGAATTTAGTGCTTACAAGATTTCTTGTAAGGCAAAATTTCCTAAGGTTGATGAAAAAGAAATTTCTTCTTTAAAAACTAAAATGGTTGATTTTGAAAAGTTTTGAAAGATTGTGCTTTTAACACAAAGAAACTTGAAGAAAAGTTTTCTAAAAAGCACACCTCTCATACTAAAGATTCTCATATTAAGATTCTCCATGCTCACACTACACACCACACTCATGCTAAATTCACATATGCTCACAAATCTCACACTCACTATGCTTTTAAATATGGTAGAGTGTATAGATGTACTTATTGTGGTAAAAATGGACATTTGGCTAAGTTTTGTTATGACCAAGTTAGTAGATCAAATAATCTTGTTTGGGTTCATGGCACTAACCCTTTAGGACCCAAGAAAATGTGGGTTCCAAAATCAAGTCCTAAATTGTTTGATGTAGGTACACACCAAGGCTCCAAGACGTAAGGAGCGGTGGTACCTTGATAGTGGTTGTTCAAGACACATGACATGGGGACATCAATAACTTTACAACCCTATCAAGGTACATGGAAGGTGGAACCGTCACCTTTGGGGATGACTCCAAGGGCACTATCATCGGTATAGGTAACATTCAAATTGGTGCATCTCCTATTATAGAAAATATAGCTCTTGTTGATGGTTTGAAGCATAACTTGCTTAGTATTAGTCAACTTTGTGACCGTAGACTTAAAGTTATTTTTGATGATTCTTCTTGCAAGATTTTTGATGTTAAAACCAATGTTGTATTCTCACCGGTTTTCGTGACAATAATGTTTATATCATTGACATGCTTAATATAGATTGTTCTACTAAATGCTTGAATGCTTTTGATGAAAATTCTTGGCTTTGGCATAGAAGATTAGGACATGCATCTTTTGACCATCTTTCTAGGATTAATTCTAAGGAATTGGTGAAGGGTATACCTTACTTGAAGTTTGAGAAAGACCGCATTTGTGGTGCGTGCTAACTTAGGAAACAAACCAAGTCTTCCTTCAAACCAATCAAGGATATCATGTCAACTAGGCCATTAGAATTAATTCATATGGATCTTTTTGGACCAACTAAAACTAAGAGCTTAAATGGTAGTAGATTTGCATTTGTTTTAGTTGATGATTTTTCCCGTTTCACTTGGGTTTTCTTTTTGGAACACAAAGATCAAACTTTTTCTCATTTCAAAGTTTTTCGAAAAAGGGTTGAAAAAGAAAAAGGTTTTTCGATTTTGAGAATAAGGAGTGATAGAGGTGGTGAGTTTGTTAACCAACTCTTCATGACTTATTGTGATGAAAAGGGAATCAAGCATGAAATGTCATGTCCTAGAACTCCACAACAAAATGGAGTTGTAGAAAGGAAAAATAGAACACTTCAAGAGATGGCTAGGACCATGATAAGTGAATATGACCTCCCTCAATATTTATGGGCCGAGGCCGTAAACACCGCATGTTATATTTCAAATCGTATTTATTTATGTAAGAATTCTTCCAAAACATCTTTTGAAATGTATCATTCTAGAAAACCAAATGTTGCATATTTTAAAGTTTTTGGATGCAAGTGTTTTGTTTTGAATACTAAAGATAACTTGGGTAAATTTGATGCTAAGGCTTATGAAGCAATCTTTGTTGGATATTCTACTACTAGCAAAGCTTATAGAGTATTCAATAGATCTTCACTTACCATTGAAGAATCCATGCATGTTAAGTTTGAAGAATCTAATGTGGTTGTTGAGAATGTTGTAGAGATTGACCCATTAGGTGAAGACATGGAGAGACTATCCTTGAAGGACTCACCCGCTCAAGAAGAAAAGCAAGAATCCATTGGTGATGTTCTAGAGGATAAAGAGGAAAGCTCTCAACCGCTTCCTAAGCTTGGAGATATGCTACAAATCATCCTAAGGAGCTCATCTTAGGTGATGCATCTAAAGGGGTAACAACTCGCTCCAAGCTCCATGACTTATGTGGTAACTTTGCTTTCATTTCTCATTTTGAACCCAAAAGCATCCTCGAAGCCGAGGCGGACTCATATTGGTTGCTAGCCATGCAAGAGGAACTCAATCAATTTGAGCGCAACCAAGTTTGGCACCTTGTTCCTAGGCCCCACGATAGACCAATAATTGGTACTAAGTGGATCTTTAGAAACAAGATGGATGAGTCCAGTAATGTCATTAGGAATAAAGCTAGGTTAGTGGCCCAAGGTTACACTCAAGTTGAGGGAATTGACGTTGAGGAGACCTTTGCACCCGTAGCACGGCTTGAAGCCATACGGATGACACTAGCTTTTGCATCTTTCAAAAATTTTAAACTTTTTCAAATGGATGTGAAAAGTGCATTTTTGAATAGTTTTATAAATGAAGAAGTTTATGTTGAACAACTTCCCGTTTTGTTGATCATGTTCATCCTAATTTTGTTTTTAAACTTGATAAAGCTTTGTATGGATTGAAACAAGCTCTAAGAGCTTGGTATGAAAGGCTTTTTAGTTTTCTCATTTCAAATGATTTTGTCAAAGGCAAAGTAGACACAACTCTTTTTACTAAGCATGTTGATAATGACATTTTAATTGTGCAAATTTATGTTGATGATATAATTTTTGGATCTTCTAATGAGTTTTTATGCAAGGAGTTTGAAAAGGTTATGCAATGTGAGTTTGAAATGTCTTCCATGGGTGAATTGAATTTCTTTCTTGGACTCCAAATCAAGCAATTGGAAGATGGGAACTTCATATGTCAAGCCAAGTACGCAAAGGAACTCATAAAGAAGTTTGGACTTGAAGACTCTAAAGTTTGCAACACTCCCATGGCAACTACAATCAAGCTTGATAAGGATGACCAAGGTAAAAATGTTGATATTAAATTGTATAGAAGCATAATAGGTAGCCTTTTGTATTTGACGGCAAGTAGGCCGGACATAATGTTTAGTGTGTGTCTTTGTGCTTGATTTCAATCGTGTCCCAAAGAGTCTCATTTGATAGCGGTAAAACGCATTATTCATTATATTAAGGGCACAATTGGAATGGGTCTTTGGTATCCGAAAACCGGAGATTTCTCTATGACGAGTTATTCGGATGCCGACTATGCGGGTTGTAGAGTAGATAGAAAGAGTACTAGTGGGACATGTCAATTTCTTGGTAATTGTCTTATTTCATGGTCCTCTAGGAAACAAAATTCCGTAGCTCTCTCAACCGCCGAGGCGGAGTATGTTGCCGCGGGAGCTTATTGTGCACAAGTCCTTTGGATGAAACATACTCTCCTTGATTATGATTTGCATTATAACCATATAAAAATATTTTGTGATAATACTAATACTATACATATGACTAAGAATGCAAATTAACATAGTAAGACCAAGCACATTGAGATTAGATATCACTTTCTTAGAGATCATTTTGAGAAAGGAGATATAGATATTGATTATGTTTCTACGGATTTGCAACTTGCCGATATTTTCACTAAACCACTTGATTTTGCTAGATTTTCTTTCATATATGGTGAACTTAATGTTTGTGTTATTGATTAACAATGTTTTCTTGACCCTTTTTGATGTATGACAAAAAGGGGGAGAATGAGTTTATGTATGGAAATATGAATTCATATGGTTTTATATATGTTTTTAGTTTTTGATGTGTTTTCATGAATTCTTGCAATTTGAGTTTAAGTGTTTTGCAAGTGTTTTATATCTCATGGTGTTTATGGTTTTTGGTTTCATGATGTTTACTTGCAAATTACAAATTATATTATTTTTCTTTGTTTAATATAGCATAATTTGAGGGGGAGCTTTCTCCCCTCCCCTATATTTTTGTTTATAGCCTATTTGTTTTGTCATCATCAAAAAGGGGGAGATTGTTGGCCCAAAAGGTTACACTCTCCATTTATTTAGAGTTTTGATGATAACAAAACAAATAAGAGCTATTTGGTACTAATAAGTTTGTTTAAGATAAGTTTCAGGTTAGTACCATATTTGGAGGTCATTGCGTAGCTATTGCAAGAACTTCTAGGTTCATGAAGCAAAGATGGCGTTTTGCACATCAAGGAAGGAACATAGAAGAGAAGGCTCTAGCAAGGCATTGCATGGCTCAAGACTTCAAGATTGCTCAAGATAATTCATTAGATTTGTTTCTACTTTTATAGTTTTGTTAAAGAATAGTGAATAGCTTTGAAGCTCTATCACACACGTTTTTGCACACAACTTATTTCCAAAAATATTAAAATATTTTTGTATACAATCTTCTGGCTACAAACTCATTTTTATGTTTTATATTTATCTCTATTCAAAACTACTTTGTTTAATTCTAAACTCCCTTCAAAATTTTGTTTTTGTTTTGGCCTTTGACCTGAGCCGGTCGATCGAACCGGCCGACCGACCCTGTGTCAGGTCAAGTCAGTCGATCGTCCCAGTCGACCGAGGTTCTGGCAGCAGTGCGTATCCGTGTGCACGTTTCTCGGTCGACCGGGCGGCCGACCGAAACCTGCATGACTGCAAGACCATTGCTCTCTGTATTTTTCGGTCGACCGGACGGTCGACCGAGAGCCGGCAACAGCTCTTATTTTTGTACTTCGGTTGACCGGCCGGTCGACCGGAATAGCCGTTTGAACAGTAACGGCTATAATTTTTAAACTGATATGTTTTGTCTTTTCTCTCTAATAAGGGTTTAAATGTCATTTGCTGATCCTAATACTTTATAATTAGCCTTAAGTGTGTTTTATCTCTAAACCCTAGCCCTCTACTATAAATAGGGGTGTTTGGGGAGAGGTTCATTACAAGAAAAATTTGCAAAAGTTTCAAAAGTTTAAGGCATTCAAAAGAGCTTTATTTCTTGGTTTTTGTGCTGAAATTCTCTCTCATTTTCTATAGTGTTTTTCAGAACTCTCTGATTTCCTTTCTCTTTTCACTTACACTCAAGAGCTTCATTCCTACTCATTGTTCTACAAGGATTATTGTAAGGAAGAGAGTTTTGCAAAAGAGAGTTTGTGGTCTTTTGACTACCAAGAGAAAACTTGTACTTGTGATTGTGGAGTTGGGTACTCTGGTGTATTTGTAACATCTTTGTGAAGTTATAGTAGTTAGAAATCCTTCTGGGGAAGGCGGGGACGTAGAGCTGGGTGCTCGAACCTCGGAAAAATTCTTGGTGTTTGCGTTTGTTTACTTGCTCCTACTTCTTGCTTTACTTTCATTGCTCTTATTACTTGCTCTCAATCTTCATTGCGATATTCATTTATTTTCATTCATCTTGTCAATCATAGTCCCATACAACAAGGTTGCATTGCGCACCTCTAACTCATTTCAAGAGGAATCAGGAGGAAGGAGTTCAGAACCCTTTACGGGGCATTCGGCTCTTAGTCTTGTTTTGGGCGATTGTTGCATCATATTTTTAAATTGTGCATTGATTAGCATTATCACCTATTCACCCCCCTCTAGTTGATTTTCAAACCCTCCCCACATCTAACTCATGCATTGTCCTCAATGTATGAATAAAATGCAATAATACATGAAAAAAAGAGAAAGGGAAGGAAAATTGTCTCCTCAAGGTGGTGGTTCCGATGGTGGTCTCATTAGGCCGAGCGTTTCTGCCCAATCTAGATACTGTGAATTTTTATGAAATTCACCTTTTATTTTCTTTTTCTTATTAGCATTTTTATACTCCCTAATATGAATAGGATCGTTCAAGATCCTAGCATGAAATTTTTCCCGCCTATATGACCAATCTTGGAATATCATCACGGAGTCATATTGATCTAAACCTTAGTCCAACAGTGGAATGTGATTTTGTGAATGGATAATTTGGGCTCAACAATGAAAGGAATAGGAACTGATACTGACTCGGGAATAAAACTCAAATCAAGTTTAGGTTTGAGAGTCAGAGTTAGTTCATGGGTTTGGTCCAAATCATAGAATTCAAGTTCACATTCATTTCTCAACAATGGAATGTGCTATCTAACATAGATGGTTCATGTTCAAGCTCTATAGGGATAGGAATCAGTGTTGGCTTCAGAATTGGGTCCAAATTGGGTAAGGATACCAGAGTCAGTATAGATTCAAAATGTGAAATTGAATCACAATATTGAAAATCGGTGTCACATTCATCTTCAAGTTCAATCTCATTGAAATAAAAACTTGCCAATTTGTAAATGGGTTAATACTGGTCAAGTTCAAAATTATGTGGTGAAATCAAATCTTGGTTAAAATCTCCAAGATATCATGATTCTTCATTTATATGGCTAGGAGATCAGGAATGGTTGAAATATGTTAGGTAGAGTTTTCTTATTCCTATCATTAATTGGTTGACCAATGACTCACTTTTACTTCTAACCTATTGAGAGATTGGAGACAATCCATTTGGAATTGAATAGTATCATTTTGGGACTGAATCATGAACTTCATACTCTTTTCTAAGTTAACATATTTTTCTTGTTGTGGTTGGACTTGAAAATTAGAGTATGGATCTTGGATTTGAGAATTGTTTGGGAGAATTGAGTCCGCTATGATTTGTACTTGTCGTGTGGACTCAAAAAAGACTTCAAAAGTCTTTTCTAAAGAAGATTTTTCTTCAATAGGTTCATCTTGGTATGGAGTATATGAAATTGTTTGTTGGTAAGGTTGTTGATAGTAAGACTCAGGGGAGTTGTATCCCCACTCACTCGGTGAAGAGTGGTAATGATTATCTCATTCTTGTTCATAATACTAGGATTGGGACATATATTGATTCGAATAAGACCAATCTGACATTCTTGGTTGGTTAGAGTTATGTAATACCGGGTTGGTAATATCCAAATTGAAAGAGGTTGGGGTGAGATATGATCAGAATAATTATAATTATAATCCATTTTCACAAGAACAAACAAAGATAAACAAATAAGCAAACAAGAAATAAAGAAAAATCTAACCTATGTTAGGGTAGAGCTTAGACCTAAACGACTCCTAACTGTTGATTATCCACAGAAGGTATATTGCAGAACCTAATCACAAGTTAGGCCAGGTAGGGGAAAGATTGGTGGGAGGTCTCCGTGCCTATGTAACGGGCCTAATTATTCCAAACCACCAACCTTTAAGGTTTCGCCCCTCAATCCCTAACCTTAGACACCGATTTGGTAAGAGTCAACTTCTAACAACTTCCCCCTTAGGTCAATCCCTATTGAGTCCGAGATGTCCCTAGGGCCAACGTCCACTCAATTTTAGGTTATGATGGGTTAGTGAGTGAGAAGATAGTTTTTGAAACCTTATCTTATTTAATGATATGTCCTTAGATCGTTTTCGTGCTCATGTGCAAGTATATAGCAAAAATAACACCCAAGCAATATAACATATAAGTGTGTTTCCTAAGCTATATGCAATGCAGACGTACCTTTTTCTCCAACACTCTTCAATAGTAATGTAAAGAAATGAAATAGACAGATGCCCTAAGATGCAAGAGTCTAAGCGTTTGTTTAGTATTTACAAAGCAACAAGTTACTGTTGATTAGTAGAAACATGTACAGAGTGAGTTAAATAGATAAACTAATAACTATAGAGAGTTAAATCTCTAAAATTAAGCAATATGTAGGAAACTACAGTTAGTATTTCACCACATTTGTGAGCTCTGATGCTCTGCCTTCTTGACAGAGGTACAGAGTAGAAATATATCAACTGCAGCTCCTATTTTTCTATAATTAGTCCCTGTACATCAAAACAAAAAGAAAAGAGTTAAATTGTTAAAGTAAATCAGGAAGAAAGAAAACTTACCGTCCCTCGCCGGCAACGGCACCAAAATTATGATTGAGCCTAAACCTGCACAAAAAAATACAGACTTTCAGAATAGTGCTAGGTCCTCGGTGCTACCGTGTAGCCTAGGGCTAACGGGTCGTGATCCACAGGAAGGGACAGCGATGGAAGCGCTATGTAAGTTTCTTCTTTTAATTTACCAAAACTTGTTAATACTTATCTTCTCAGTTTATAAAAAAACTAAAATTGTTAAGTTAAGTTAAGAAGAAGATGGTAGAAGAAGAGATGGTGGTGATGGTGTTGTTTTAATTATAATTGAAAAAGAAACAAAAAGAGATAAAGAAAAGTGTTGATGCAAAAATCAGAAATAAAAGAAGAATATTTATCTCTACTGTTTGAATCATAACAAAAATTTACCTTAACATGAAGTAAAGCGAAGTAATAGAAAAGAACAAAAGAAAGCAAGGCTTCAGCGAGATCGAGCACAATGAAGAAAAGTGAGAAACCTCCATTAATTGTCACCTTCAATATAACTTCTTAAAGAAAAGATCACAATATTTCACTCTACAATAACTCTTCCTCTCTTTTGATCATGTAACTCTCTCTAGTCTAAAAATAAAATAAAAAAGAATAAAAATTACAATGAAGAAGAAAGAAAACCTAAACAAAATCTCTATTTGGAGTGGTGCCCTTTCTGCCTTTGAGGTTGAGGGTTTTATAGGAGAAAACCAGATGGATAGAAAGCGTATGAAGATAGGGATTTGATTTATCCAGAAATTTGAATCCCCCCTTTATCTCCAAACTTGATTTGATTTATCTAGAAATTCAATTCTGATCTGCAGCTTGTTGGCATGTTAATTGCTAAATATCACTTATCAAATGATAGAATTAGAAAAAGTAATCAACAGAAGAATTATACCCCTTTAAGTCTTTTTTCTGGAGCATCTTGAATTATCATATTTGAATTTCGGTAGCGAACGTTATAATTAAAATACTAATTTATATCCAGCTTGAATCTGAATCTAAATTACTTCATCTCATGCATTGATCTTCTCTCTATCCATTTATCATCTTGAATTTTCAATTTGTCTTCTAGAATTGATAAGATATTCATTTATCTTCAGCGAAACAGATAGTATCTTCAAACAATCTGTTTGAATTTTCAATTTGTCTTCTAGAATTAATAAGATATTCATTTATCTTCAGCGAAACAAATAGGGTCTTCAAACAATCTATTTTTTTCTTGAAATGAGATGATACTATCTTATCAGATATATTCAATTTTTAGATAAGATAGCTTCTATAACCTTTGGATTTGAATTGATTCCCTTTGATTTGAACTTTTGGATTTAAATTGGATAAATCTGTCAATCTCTCTCTTTTCTTTCTTAATTACCCTACACATCACTGGACATGAAAATGCATTAAGACATACTAAATTCTGAATTCATTGCCAGACGTCATCGTATTAACTTAGCAGCTAGCCCACTGGGGACTGCAAGGGTGAATTGAATTTGGGCACCCGTTGATTCAAAGGTAATTTGGATATGACCAACTAAGAGACACTAGGCTTACAATCTGTTGTTCAGAGATTATAGTGTTAACTTGATAGCTAGTCCACTGGGACTACAAAAGTGAGATCTGGAATCTGTCAGTTCAAAGGTGATGAACTGGGCATAACTGGTTAGGAATTGTCAGACTCAGAATTTTGTCATTCAGAGGTGACTGACTGGACATGACGACAAAGAGAAGTCCACACTGGACTAGAGGATGAGACTTGGCTAACTGTCAGTTCAGGAGTGATTGACTGGACATGACCGATTGAGAAGCCACCAGCCATGAGTTTTATCATTCAAAGGTGATCAACTAGACATGATGGTAAAAAGATAAGTCCCTACAAAACTGGGAGATGAGGCTTGGCTATCTGTCGTTCAGAGGTGAAAAACTGGACATAACTGATTGAGAAGCCACTGAGCTCAAAATTTTACTGTTTTTGAGGTGACGAGCTGGACGTAAGGACGAGAAGAATAGTCCCTACTGGACTAAGAGAAGAGGTCCGGGTACTTGTCAGTTTAAAGGTGATTGACTGAACGTGACCGACTGAGTCCAGAGCGCTTACTGTTCAGAGATGGCGGACTGGACATGACAGCAAAAGAAACAACTCCGCTAGGGGAAACAGGACTTGATCATAAACTCGATGGGGAAATTAGTGCTTCCTTGGAGAATTTTTTGGAAGAAATTGTTAGAGATATATTGTTAACATGACAACCAAAGAGTCCACCGAGAACTGAAAAGAGTAATAATAGACTCCAAGAGGAATCTATTAGAAACTCGCTGGAGAGTTAGAAATGAATCCATAAGAGATTATAGAAAGTTTGGAGTTCTCTAAGATGTCAGAGGAAATCGTTAACATGACATAAATAACTCCATGGGGATTCGATAGGAAGGATTGTTCCCTGAAAAGTTTGTCAGAGATAATCATTAACATAACAACCGGATTCCTTGCTGGCGAATTAAAAAGAGATCTTGTCTGAAGTGATCGTGACAACTGCTCGGCTTGGGGTTTGTAAAAATAACTTGTCAGAGGTGTGATGTTAATTTGAAAAGAATTCATTTACTGTTAGAGGAGTTTGAACATAACAATAATTTGAGTAAACCTGTCATTCTATTGAAGAGAATGGCAAGTGGAGTTTGATCTGTTGGGGATATTAGTAGGATCCGTCAGAGATATTCAAAAGGTTATACCATCAGGAGGTATGAGCTTTAAGCATGACAATTCTGATCTATGATTCATCTTATTGAGAAAATGAATACAGCCTTTAATGGTTCTACCATTCCATGGACGGGAATTTAGGGATTTTGGTAGGGAAAGTGGGATCAGGTCCTTTAGGATTTTTAGCAAATCCTAAGCTATTAAAGGGGTTGGTATACCTTTACCAACTACCATTTGAGTTGGGCTAGCTATGCTATTTCCCTCAGCATGATGAGTTATTGAGGACTTTATATTGGGCTTAGAAGCCAATGTTTTACTATTAGCCTTATCCACCGAAGGCTTCTGATCGCGTCACATAAAGTGAACATTTTTGTGTTCCACTGGTGATCTCTAAATCTAACTGAGGATTTAAGAGTTAAATCTAAACTTCATAGGAAATTTATCAGGTAGATTGACATTCCTCACGGAGCGTCACCTTTTGTTCATCAAGACTCTAGTTCTCAGCTGATATTTGTGTCAGATATGGAGTACAAACTTCACAGGGAATATATCGAGTAAGTCGAGATTCCTCGTGGAGTCTCACTTTTGTTCATCATAATCAAGACTCTAGTCACAGTCGATCATCGAAATTGAACATGAATGTGGAAACACTAGAAAGGTCGTACATGAATGCATCACAATCTTCTTTGATGAATGCAGCTCATTTAAGATTATCGTGATGTTGAACTATTTGCCAAAAGAAGAATGCAGAGATGGTTGAAATTGATTCCACTTAAGGGACTCCTTGAGGAGATGAAACAGTCATATGAGTCCGACTTAATGATCAGAGGTATAGTGTTAACGTTATCATGGATAGAGCTTCTTTGATCAGAGGTATAATGTTAACGTGATCATAGATAGCACTTATCGTTGATTGACATCAGGAGCGTGTTATTGTTCGGATTCGCTATGTGATAAGCTCCACTTGATAGATTGCCTCTACTATGATAGGTTGTCCCTATTTGGTTGGTGGAATGACATATTCCAACCCCCTCGCGTTTCCTGACATCAATGGTTATTGTGTCTCGTCGGAGGTCAGGTTGTACGAAGTATTATTTGCAAGACCTAGTGCCTGTCGGCTATCAAATAACAGTTGAGACAGTTGTCACCTCTTCAGATCTACTAAGAGGAGTTGCTGGTGCGGTGTCATCTGCTGCAAGAGACATTGCAAGATTTGCCTTTAGGTTTGGACTGACTTGAGTGCCATTGCTTTAGCTGTTGATGGGATAAGACCCATGGCTTCTGGAAGGAGAGTTGGCTACCTCCAAATTCCCTTTCAGGATAGGGTTAGGCAGTGCCCCTTTTATGTTCTGACTTCAGAGTCAAACACTCGCATCAATCAGCGCTTGGATTTTGTCCTTAAGTACATTACACCTGCAAGTAGGATGATGAACCATCCTATGGAAAAGACAATAGTTGGGATCGTTCATTCATTCCACTTTGTCTGGGTGTCTAGCCTCTAGCAACTTGAGCTTGTTCCCTTTGTTGAGTAAGTGAAAAAGTGTCACCACATGCTTATTTTTGAAGGAGTATTATCTCTGATATTCTGAAGTTCTGTTAGAGTTACCCTTCTTTGACCGAGTTTCTCCATATACTTTCAATGCTGATGTATCAGAAGATTCAGCCGTGTCATTTTTGGCCCAGAGGCCTTCCACTCTAGTTTTGATGATGATTAACTCATGTAGTTATAGTTTACTAATAATCTTGTGATATTTAGTTTCAGATATTTAACCAAGATATTAGTAAGTGATTAGCTTCAACAAAGGTGTTTTGGAGCTTTCACATGATGATTCAAGAGCTCGAGCATCAAAGTTCACATCTAGCACTCGTTGGAGTCAAGCTCGAAGAATCACGTTTGGATTGAGTCAACTTGGAGACTGTGTTCTACAAGAAGGCTTTGGTTTGTTTAGTTAAGATTTAGTTTAGATCCATTGTAAAGATTAGATAGTGTGATATGCTCAAGTTCACAACACACACACGTTTCATATTTATTGGTTTTTAGTTTAACCGATCTTGGTTTTCATGAATAGATAAATCAAAATAAGTTTACATGATTTAATGTATATTAGATTTGATCCATATACATATATGCTTCATCTATTTAGAAAAAACTTATTTTGATAGTCTACTTCATGAGTTTAGAGTTTTGTATTTAGACAAAACCTATTTTTGGATTTAATGTCAAAAACATAGATATAATACCTTTCATGTATATTGAATTCTATCCATATACTATATGCTTCAAAGTTGTTTAAATATCATGTTTTTGTATTTACATGTGTTTTGGAAAAATCGGATTTCCATTTCAAAAATTCTATTTTTGGAAAATACAGAATTTGGTTTAAGGCAAATTTTCTAAGTCACAAAAATGGTTCAAAAAGTTTGAAATATGTGTTGAATTTTTATCACACATATTTGTATTTCAAAGTATTATACTGAATTAATTTTTTGTGGAATTTATGTGTTTTTATAGGATTTTATAAAAGATAAAACCCAAGTTTTTAAATCCTGAATTTGCCCTGCCAGGCTCTGGCGGTCGACCGGGACGGTCGACAGGACCAGTGGTCGGTCAACCGGACCGGCCGACCGATGTGCACAAGACGTGCACAAAGGCCAAGTGAGTTGGCTGGTCGACCGACTAAAGTCAGCCCACTCTCGGGTGCGGCCGGTCGGACCTGGCGGTCGACCCACTTTGGCCCGGTCGACCGGGCGGTCGACCGGGCAGAGAGCAATTGCTCTCTGAATCTGGCAGGGTTGACCTGGCAGTCGACCGGAGGGCTCAACGGTGACTTTTTTTACCGTTGGCCGGTCGACCGGCCGGTCGACCGGAAGGGCAAAAATGCCCTTTTCAGCTGCCAACGGGTAGATTCCAAATGGGGTTATAAATACCCCCATTTGAGTGGTTTTTAACAAGATTTTTAAGAGAAAAATTTCTTCCATTTACAAGTGTTTTAACACTAGTTTTCAAAAGAGTTTTTAAGCTAAAAGATTTATCTTTTATTTGTTTTAAAGGGTTGGAAAATCAAGAAAAGAAGAAGTCTTTGGGATTGGTTTTGATCTTCACTTTATATTCATTTTAGAAGTTTTCCCAAGAGTTTTTCTTTGAGTTTTTTATTTTCAAACTCTTTATTTCTCACACTTGAGCTTGTCATTCTATCCTATCTATAGGATCTTTGTTTAGTGAGAAAAGTAATTAGTTTGTGGTCTTTGAGATCACCAAGTTGTAAACCTTCCATCTTTGTGATATTCCTCTAGTGAGAGGTGATTGAGTTGAATCCCTCAAGTGTGAGGTGATAGCGGAAGTGGTGTTTGGCTCCCTCTAGTGAAAGGTGGAGATTGTGTTGGAATCTCTCAAGTGTGAGGTGATTGTGTTTGAGTGGCTAAGTGCCTATCCCTCTAAGTGTAGAGGTGATTTGTTTTGTGCCTTGCCTCTAAGTATAGAGGTTGTGTTTGTTGGAGAGAGAAGTTGTGTACTCCCAATTGTATTTGTCCCAAATCCTTAGTGGAGGTTCCCTGTGTGGGAAGTCCTGTGTGGACGAGTTAGTGAAAATCCTTCTGTATGAAGACGAGGACGTAAAGTTGTGTGCTCGAACCTCGAAACATATCTTGGTGTTTGCGATTGATCCACTTTTTCTAACTCTCTCTCTTATATTGTGCCTTGCATTGATTCATATTGTCATATCACACTTATATGTTTGGTTGTGTTTGTTTGTGTGCCTCACTTGTGTTTAACCACGAGAGCTTCAGATAGCACCTCAACTCTTATTCAGAGGAATCAAGAGGAGTTAGTCCAGAGCCCTGCAGCGGGAATTCGGCTACAATCGTTGGTTACACTAAGTTGTAGGTTCACCTAGAGGGGGGTGAATAGGTGAAGGCTAATCTAATGGTCACTTAATGCCAAATGATGCAAATAATGCGGAAGCAAAAAGCAATTATGACCTAATTAAAACTTTTGCACTAAACACTATGTATAACACAAGAGTGTTGTCGAATTTCCCGTGAAGGGCTCTGGACAAACTCCTCTAGATTCCCCTTGAATGGGTTGAGGTGCCGGGTTGGCTCTCTTGGTTGAATACAAGTGTTAGCAACAATCTCACGCAAGTATATCAATTAAGCACACAATGTATATCTAGCATATAAAGATGAACAATAAACACATGCAAGATATAAAAGAGACAAAGAGAGAGAGTGAGCAATCGCAAACACAAAGGTATGTTTCCAGGTTCGAGCACACTTGCTCTACATCCCCGCCTTCGACACATAAAGGATTTCCACTATGCAAGATCCCAATGGATCTCTCCTCGGTGCCGCAACACCTACAAGCCCTCGGACTCCCTAGTCCCGTACACACCGCAAGCCCACCAGCTCGCCGAGGCCGCACCTCAATCAACAAGAGTTCGCACCCGAACCCTAAACAACCACGAGCACACTTGCCCGTCTCCTCAAAGAACGAAGAAAAGATCTTTGGTGATCACAACACTTTGATCACCTAAAGCACTCTCACTACAACACTCCTATAGAATGAATAATCAATGGATGCTCAAATGTTTGTGTAAGAAAAGCAAGGAAGAGAATGGTGGAGGAAAACTCAAAGAATCACTTTAAAACTCTCTTGATAAATCATCCCTTTTGATTGGAAGTATTTGCTCTCTATTTTGTGGAGAAAAACTTCTGAAAAGAGTGGGAAAACTGGCTCTAAAAACTTCTCCAAATCTTGGTGAAAACAGTCCACAAACCCCCAAATATATAGGTTGTCAAAAACTAGCCGTTGAGGTTCTGACAGGCCTGCCGGTCGACCGCCCGGTCGACCACCAACGGTCAAAAATCCGACCGTTGGAGCCTCCGGTCGACCGGCCCGGTCGACCCAGAAGAACAGAGAGCACTGCTCTCAGTTTCGGTCGACCGGCCCGGTCGACCGCCCACAGAACTGCCAGACGTGCACGTTCTGTGCACGTCGGTCGACCGTCCCGGTCGACCGGCCCGGTCGACCGCCCTCTGTGCAATGGGTTAACTTGGAGCATAATTCTGAGGTCTAAAACGTTCGAATTTGGGAATAAGTGTATAGGATGAAGTTGTAGATATTGAAGCCTTCTTTCTAATGCAACTTAAATCAAATCAATATCAATTCAGAATTGAAAGTTATAAATAAAATACTAAAAGGTATCAAATCAGAACTGTAAACTGTTTTTAGAACAAGAACAGACTTCAACCCAATATTTGACATTCTTAAAATTTAATCAGAAAATGATTATTGAATATTAAATGTAGCTCTGAAAGTCATCTTTAAAATGTAATTTAAATCATGTTAATTGAATATAAGAATCAAAAGTTATGACTAGAAAACTAAAAGAATGTCGAGCAGATCAGCAGAACGGTCGACCGCCCGGTTGACCGAGAAAACCGAGAGTTCTAAAATGGATTTGGTTAAAAACACATGTATATTTGAAACACCAAAAACCAAAACGGTATTTTTCTAGAACTAAAAATCTTTTATGAAAACATATATAAATCAAGAGTGTGTGTGTGATATGAACTTGAGCAATCCACCACTATTCTATCCTTTACATTTTAACTAAAACAAATCTTATAAAAAACAAACCTAGACACAAGTCTTGATCTTGAAGTCTTCCCTTGAAGTCTTCTCATCTTCTTGACTTGATCCACACACGATCCAAACTCGATCACTAGCTCGTTGGATCAAACCGTGTAAGCTCCAAAACCGATCTTTAAATCCTTTGTTGAAGCTCCACACCTACTAAGATCTTGATCATGAATCTGTCACTAATTAAACACAAGATCATTAGTACTATAACTACATGAGTTGATCATCATCAAAACTAGAGTGATGGGCCTTTGGGCCAACAATCTCCCCCTTTTTGATGATGACAAAACTCATGAAGTTATATATGCATGGATTAAAGTAAAGCTTCAAAGAAGCTCCCCCTTAACTCATGCATAGACATAAATAATAATATATGACAATGAAGCTCTTAAACATGTATGCAAATGAATGGAGATAAAACAAATAAATCTTTTTCTCCTATTTGCAAAACAAAACTTATATGCATAAATAACAAGGAAGACAAATACTTCTCCCCCTTAAGCTATGAAAACATGCATATAAACTCAAATACTTCTCCCCCTTTTTGTCAATCATCAACAAAGGGTTCATAGTAAAATCAAATCAAACAAATTTTTCTCCCCCTTTTTGTCAAAAACAAAGAGATCAAGAAGGGGTCAATCAATAAGGATTATATGCGATATACATTCATGAAGAGGAAGGCGCTAAGTTAGCTTCCCTACACATATGCATTACATGAAGAAGGGATGACAAGCCCTAACTCACATAACACATATTATGTAATGCATAAGAGGAGATGTGAAGCTCCCCCTACACACGTATATCATATAAAGAAGAGTTGTCAAGCTCCTCAATTTATAATATACTCAACATGAATCAATATGTAGAAGAGATGTTAAGCTCTCCTTGCATATAGGAAATACAAATCAAAACATTTTTTTTTAATTTTTCTTAAACAAAATTTTTAAAGGTATCAGAGCTCTTGTAAAGCAAACAAATTTTTAAGATACCAAATTGAACAATAATCATTATCATATTGATACCAATTGAAATTAACAAATATGAAGTTGAAACATATTGATACCAATAGTAAATATAATGATCAAAATTTTATTTTTCATCATAAACTTTGTGCTTTTAAAAATGTGAGCCAATTGTAAGTTAAGCACATGAAAATCATATATATGTATGAGAAATGAGTATACAAAGTGAAATTGATACATACATATATAAGAAACAAAATATGAGTATATACAAAATTATCAATTTAGATACCAATTGACATAACAATAAAATTAAGTGTATAACTCATAACCTACCACCCTTCATATGCTCAAGATAGAAGATTTTCAATGAAGCATACAAGGCATAATCGCCCATCCATCCTCCCATAGATGGTAGGGGTTTTCAAAAATAGATTTGAAAATATTTTAGCATTGAAAATCACTACCAAATGAGGAACAATAACTAGTTAAAATAGTTTTTGAAAAACTAGTTAAAGATCCTTCAAAATCATCAAATCATATATTTTTCATGAATCAAGACTAAATACATAAAAGTTCAAGCACTCATAATTCATAAAGCTCAAAAGGTGTTCATGAATCAAAGTCATGACAAAATAAATAAAGTGTGAGTGTTCAAAAGTCATGTAAGTAGCATTTTCATGAAAATGGACATTGAAGCTCAAATCATGAATAACATTTTATAAAACATGAAAATTTATTTTTAAAAAAAATATTATACTTCTAGGCATATGTATGATTTATCCAATCCTAACAATACACATACATATCCCAAATATAAAGAGTCTATCAAATGTATTTGCATGAAGGCAAGAGACTCACGGGTATACATGTATATTTATTAGATTTAAATTAAAATACATATACATGAAGTAAAGTATAAAAATTGGCAAAACATGTATAAATGAGAGAATCATCAAAACTAGCCTATACATGTGCATGTAGTGGGTACAAATGAGCATGAAGTGCAAAATTATATAAAACAAATGTAGCTCACTATTTGTACATGTATAATACAAGTTTTGATAAAAACTACATCTAAGCATGTTATCACCACATGAAGCACAAAAAAAATAAAACATGAACATGCTATATGATTTCACAAATGAATAAGCATGTACAAAAATAAAATAGGAGTTTAGAGATTGTTACCAACTCTAAAGCTCCAATCATGGTGGTCTTCCCACCAAACCTCCTTGATAGCGGTGCTCCAAATATGTGTCCTTTTAGTTCAATTGCACCTACCATCAAGGCACCAAATCTCTCACGTCTTGAGAGATCCCTCACCTACATCAAAAACATGGAGTGGGGGTTTTGGTACCCATTTTCTTTTAGGTCCTTTAGGGTTAGACTTGTAAGGAACCCAAACATTTTTATTTTTAGCAAAATTTAAAGCATTAATTCTATCATAACAAAATTTTGCTAAATGGCCTTTGCGGCCACAATGTGTACATTTGTACACCTTATGATGCTTATGTGTGTTGGTGTGATCATGACGTGCAACATAAGCATGATAAGAATGATGTGCATGAATGTGTGGAGTTTGTTTCTTTGAAAACATAGACTCCAACCTAGAATGATCAAAGCACATTTGCTCAAAGTTGAGTTCAAATTATTTAATTTTATTTTTCAAAAGATTAATCTCACTATCATCAATGGTGGCATGTAAAGACATGTGAGATATGGAATCATTTTTCTTCTTTTTAGAAACTTTAACTTTTTCTTTTTCTTTTTCAAAAATGTTCTTTTTCAAAGAGTTGTTTTCTTGAAAAACAATTTCCTTTTGAGTTTTCACCAAAATAATTTTATCTTTCAAAATCGTGTTCCCTTCACACAAATCATTTAATTTAGACATAAGGGAAACATTTTCATTTTTCAAAACTCATTTTCTTTTTCTAAGCATGCAATATTAGATTTAAAAGAATCTTGTTCTATATGCATGCAATCAACTTTCTTTTTCAAATTTTTATTTTCCTTTTTAATCATGTCATATTTATTAAGCAATAATTGACAAAAAGTAGATAGCTCATCATATGACATGTCTACATCCTCATCCTCGGATTCGGTAGTTACCTCAAGGGGGTTATCCCCTTGGACCATGTAGCACACATTGGAGATGTCGCTTCCAACGTCCGAATCGCTCCCGGCATAATATTGTTCTTTTTCGCCAAGGGAGAGGAGGGTGTTCCACACTACAAAAGCCAATCAATGTTAGCAAACCTAGATGAGTAATCATCATTTAGGGTAGATCTTAAAGCATGTAGGGCTTTTGTATTAGCCTCAATATTCTTACCATTTAAACAATATGCATTATTAGTTGTGGCAAGATAAACATGATAACCTAGGGCTTTGAGGTATAAGGACATCTTCACCTTCCATATATGGATGTTAAGAACGTCAAACATGGGTGGTGACATGAAGTCCATGGTGTGTGTACAAAATATTGTGATTAGCCTAAAAATGAGGATCTTTTACTCTAGGTTGTTAGACCAAATCAGAGTACCAAGCTCTGATACCAATTGTAGGTTCACCTAGAGGGGGGTGAATAGGTGAAGGCTAATCTAATGGTCACTTAATGCCAAATGATGCAAATAATGCGGAAGCAAAAAGCAAATATGACCTATTAAAACTTTTACACTAAACACTATGTATAACACAAGAGTGTTGCCGAATTCCCCGTGAAGGGCTCTGGACAAACTCCTCTAGATTCCCCTTGAATGGGTTGAGGTGCCGCGTTGGCTCTCTTGGTTGAATACAAGTGTTAGCAACAATCTCACGCAAGTATATCAATTAAGCACACAATGTATATCTAGCATATAAAGATGAACAATAAACACATGCAAGATATAAAAGAGACAAAGAGAGAGAGTGTGAGCAATCGCAAACACAAGGGTATGTTTCGAGGTTCGAGCACACTTGCTCTACATCCCCGCCTTCGACACATGAAGGATTTCCACTATGCAAGATCCCAATGGATCTCTCCTCGGTGCCGCAACACCTACAAGCCCTCGGACTCCCTAGTCCCGTACACACCGCAAGCCCACCGGCTCGCCGAGGCCTCACCTCAATCAACAAGAGTTCGCACCCGAACCCTAAACAACCACGAGCACACTTGCCCGTCTCCTCAAAGAACGAAGAAAAGATCTTTGGTGATCACAACACTTTGATCACCTAAAGCACTCTCACTACAACACTCCTATAGAATGAATAATCAATGGATGCTCAAGTGTTTGTGTGAGAAAAGCAAGGAAGAGAATGGTGGAGGAAAACTCAAAGAATCACTTTAAAACTCTCTTGATAAAATCATCCCTTTTGATTGGAAGTATTTGCTCTCTATTTTGTGGAGAAAAACTTCTGAAAAGAGTGGAAAAAACTGGCTCTAAAAACTTCTCCAAATCTTGGTGAAAACAGTCCACAAACCCCCAAATATATAGGCTGTCAAAAACTAGCCGTTGGGGTTCTGACAGGCCTGCCGGTCGACCGCCCGGTCGACCGCCTACGGTCAAAAATCTGACCGTTGGAGCCTCCGGTCGACCGGCCCGGTCGACCCAGAAGAACAGAGAGCACTGCTCTCAGTTCCGGTCGACCGGCCCGGTCGACCGCCCACAGAACTGCCAAACGTGCACGGTTCTGTGCACGTCGGTCGACCGTCCCGGTCGACCGGCCCGGTCGACCGCCCTCTGTGCAATGGGTTAACTTGGAGCACAGTTTTGAGGTCTAAAACGTTCGAATTTGGGAATAAGTCTATAGGATGAAGTTGTAGATATTGAAGCCTTCTTTCTAATGCAACTTAAATCAAATCAATATCAATTCAGAATTGAAAGTTATCAATAAATACTAAAAGGTATCAAATCAGAAACTGTAAACTGTTTTTAGAACAAGAACAGACTTCAACCCAATATTTGACATTCTTAAAATTTAAATCAGAAAATGATTATTGAATATTAAATGTAGCTCTAAAAGTCATCTTTAAATGCAATTTAAATCATGTTAATTGAATATAAGAATCAAAAGTTATGACTAGAAAACTAAAAGAATGTCGAGCAGATCAGCAGAACGGTCGACCGCCCGGTTGACCGAGAAAACCCGAGAGTTCTAAAATGGTTTTGGTTAAAAACACATGTATATTTGAAACACCAAAAACCAAAACAGTATTTTTCTGGAACTAAAAATCTTTTATGAAAACATATATAAATCAAGAGTGTGTGTGTGATATGAACTTGAGCAATCCACCAACTATTCTATCCTTTACATTTTAACTAAAACAAAATCTTATAAAAAACAAACCTAGACACAAGTCTTGATCTTGAAGTCTTCCCTTGAAGTCTTTTCATCTTCTTGACTTGGTCCACACACGATCCAAACTCGATCACTAGCTCGTTGGATCAAATCGTGTAAGCTCCAAACCGATCTTTAAATCCTTTGTTGAAGCTCCACACCTACTAAGATCTTGATCATGAATCTGTCACTAATTAAACACAAGATCATTAGTACTATAACTACATGAGTTTGATCATCATCAAAACTAGAGTGATGGGCCTTTGGGCAACATAAGTATGTTGCATTAAGTTTTTAATTTTCGCATTATTGTTCATAGATTAGCCGTACACCTATTCACCCCCCTCTAGGTGTACTTTCAATTGGTATCAGAGCCTACGCTCCTGATATTAGGTTTAACCACCTAGGAGTGTGATCTTGGTTTGCTAATCTATCATTTGCATTTGCACACATATTGTTTGCACTCATGGATTTCCCTCCCATGTTTGATATCTCTAAAATTGATATATGGAAGGTTATGTTGAGTTGCCATTTAAAAGCCATAAGTTATAAAGTTTACCTTGCCATTACCAAGGATCCTACCTTAGTGATAGCAAGCATATAAAGGCCAATGCACTAGCCCTAAAGGCACTTAGAGCATCTCCTAGCAAAGAATATTTAAATATGGTTTCTCATTGTGATTCCACCTTTGTAGTGTGGAACATTTTGACATCTCCCGAGCTACAAACGCAAATCAATAAGAAGAGAAAATCTAGCGGAGAAGAATTCGAACATCATTGCTTCATGATCCAAGGGAATGACTCCCTTGAGGTATATTCGGAATCTCAACTAGATGATTGTGCTAGTTCTTCTTGTGATGAATATATTGATGCTGATGCATTGAATGAAGAATTTTCTATTGTTTGTGAAAAATTGCTAGAAAAATATAAAGCTTTGAAAAAGGAGAGTTTTAGACTAAAAGAAGAAAATAAGGATTTGTGTTCAAAACTTGATTTGACTTTACAAGAGAAGGTTGAGATTTCAAATGAGTGTGACTCTTTGAAAACTCAACTTGAACTTGTTTTAGATGAAAATAAGATTTTGAAAAATAAAAATGATTGTGAAAATGTTTTGACGAAAAATGAGTCTCTAACCTCAAAACTTGATTTTGTTTTAAAAGAGAATGAATCTTTGAAAAACAAAATTGCTTCAATTTCTAAGGAATTGAAAATTGTTTCAAATAAAAATATTTCTTTGAAAAATGATATAGATACACATGTTTGCCATACTAGTAGAGTTTCACCTTCTAGCATACCTATTGCATGCACCTCTTCTTCCATGATTGAAAATGATATTTGTATGCTTAAGAAGAGTGTGAATTGTTTGGGCTCCACTTTGAGCCATTGTGCCATGAACCATATACGTTTGGAATTTATGTTTCGAAAGAAACAAGTTCCTCCTATGCATGCACACAAACCACGGCATACACATGCTCCCCACATTCACACCCATCACACAATGTATGCTCATGTGTACACATGTACACATTGTGGACGTAAGGGCCACCTTGCTAAATTTTATTATGATAAGATACATGATTCAAATTTAGCAAATAATTTGTTTGGGTTAGGAAGGAGCTAACCCATGGACCCAAAAAGAGTATAGGTACCAAAGACCACTCCTATTTTATTTGTTGTAGGTGTGGGCTCTCACTTGACGTGAGAGTAATGGTGCCTTGAGGTGGATGCATTTCGAGCTTAAAGAGGATTATTTGGATGCATCACTTTCAAGGGGAGTTTGGTGGGAGGACCACTATGGTTTGGAGATATGGAGATGTGCCCTATCGGTTTTGGTAACGATCTCTTACTCCTCATTATGCTTACATGCTTTTCATATTGTTGATTTTTAGTATGTCATGTTTTAATGCTCATTATGCCATTTGCCATGTTTATTAGTCCTATGACATACATGATTAGTAATTGTGATCACCCATGTTTAATATGGACTTATACCTTTGTGTTCTCATATTTATTTTAGCTATTGTGTATATCATAGATCTAATGCATGTGCATTTACCATATTGATCATATAAGTTTTGTTTTGATTTCTATGCTTCATGTTTTGATTACATGTTTAGATGTTAGTTTCATTAAAACTTGGATATATACTTGTACAACTAATAAGCCACAAATAGATTATATATGTTTGTGCTTGATTGCTCATTTGTACTTATTAGTGTATTAGTATAATCTAGTTTTGATGATTCATACATTTTGACTTGTATTCCATATTTTTGATATGTTTTTCATATTTTAAACTTCATGTATATGTCTATCTTGTCTAAACTATTAGTTATACGTATACATTCTTGAGCCACTTGCCTTCATGTATATACTTTTGTGGACTCATTCATGTTTGGATATGTATGTATGCTCTAATTTGTACAAAACATACATATCCTTGAAGATTAAATTATTTTGATGAAATTAAATTTTCTTGTGTTTCATGTTTTTCTTATTGAGCCAAATTTCCTATTTTCATGACTATGTCTTTCACAAAACTTGTACACTCATATTACTTGATGTTTTTTCATGATTTTATTTTCATGAGTATTATATGTGATATATAAATTTTGAGTGACATTGGTTTAGATATTTTCATGTTTTATGGAATATATTTTGTTTTATTCCTTACTTGAAGGATTTCGTACTAGTTTACAAATTTATCATATAACTAGTTGCGGTATTCTTCATTTGGTAAAGTTTTCAAATGTGTTATATTATTTTTAACTTATTTTTGAAACCCCTACCCTTCTAAGGGCGGCTGGTTGGGCGACCATGCCTTGTATGCTCATTATTAAAAATCTATTTAAAACATGTGCATGAAATAGGTGGTAGGAAGTATGAGTTATACACTTGATCTTATTCTGTTTTCAATTGATATCATTGTATCTTTTCAATTGGTATCACTATTGACGTTCTTTTTGTATACTCATATGTTTTTATATATGTATGATTACACTTCAAATAGCATCAATTTTGATTGGTATTCATTTTTTCATACGTATATATGTATTTTATTTGTGCTTACTATATGTCTATATCTTTGAGCACAAATTTTTGTTATGCTAAGCTTGATTCCTTAAATGACTATTATATTTCAATTGATTATCTTTCAATTGGTATCTTATACAATCTTATGCATCAATTTGTTTGGTATTTCATAAAGAGGGAGAAAATTCATATTTCACCTTTCAATTGGTTTTGTTTACCTTTGGTATTTTACTCCCACACGTTATGTTGAAAAATGATTGAAAAAATGATATTGATTTTTTTTGGTATCATACGCTCCTAATGAAAAATCATTTTCAATTGGTATATGTTTCATTATTTTCAATTATATATGTTTCATTTTCAATATTGGTATCAAACACATTAAATTGATATTATTCTCTATTTGGTATCTCTATTGTAAAATGAGTTTAGTGTTTAACCAAAAAGATTAGTTTATGTCTTTCAAATTGGTATCAAAAGTGTAAAATATTTTCATTGGTACTAATTTTTACAATTGGCATCAAGATTACCTATATGTTTACATCTTTCAGTTGATATCAAAAATTTTTTGGTTGGTTTCTTCAAAATATTTTATTTACTTTCAATTGGTTTCTTCAACAATTGGTATCTTCGAAAAAAAATTTGGTTGGTTTACCTATTTGTTATTTTCAATTGGTATCATGATGCACTAAATTGATGTTTTTTCAATTGTATCATAATTTTTTGTTTTGATTTCACTCCTTGTTGATTTTGTTTTTGAACAAAAAGGGGGAGAACATTGTTTTATTGTCTACTTTAACCTCTTTGTTGATGATTGACAAAAAGGGAGAGAAGTATCTGAGTAAATATGCATGTTTATTTATAAGTTTATATCAAAGTTTGTTTCATATTCAAGAGAGTTTCTTTTATGTTTTGTTGAAATTGGTATCAAGAGCATGGATATTAGTATCAAGAACATATTTTGTTATTTTGTTTTATTTTGTTGGTATTAAGAACTTTTATTAAAAATTTTATTGTTGGTATCAAGAGCTTTATTGATTATCCTTCATTGGAATCAAGAGCTTTTATTTATTATCTTTCAATTGAAATTTTTATTGGTATCAAGAGAAAGTATTTAAGAACATGTTTATTTTAAGTTTATATTTTCAATTGGTATTTAAGAACATGTTTATTTTAAAACAGGGAAAAGTAATTTATTTTAAAAGTTTGGTATCAAGAGCATGTTTATTTCATTATTTTGTGCATGTTTATGCATATTCATGTTTAACATTCATTGCATATCTTATTGTTTATTGCTATGCATGAGTTAAGGGGGAGCTTCTTTGAAGCTTAACTTTAATCCATGCATATATAACTCCATGAGTTTTGTCATCATCAAAAAGGGGGAGATTGTTGGCCCAGAGGCATTCCACTCTAGTTTTGATGATGATTAACTCATGTAGTTATAGTTTACTAATAATCTTGTTATATTTAGTTTCAGATATTTAACCAAGATATTAGTAGGTGATTAGCTTCAAAAAGGTGTTTTGGAGCTTTCACATGGTGATTCAAGAGCTCGAGCATCAAAGTTCACATCTAGCACTCATTGGAGTCAAGCTCGGGGAATCACATTTGGATCGAGTCAACTTGGAGACGGCGTTCTACAAGAAGTCTTCGGTTTGTTTAGTAAGATTTAATTTAGATCCATTGTAAAGATTAGATAGTGTGATATACTCAAGTTCACAACACACGTTTCATGTTTATTGGTTTTCAGTTTAACCGATCTTGGTTTTCATGAATAGATAGAATCAAAACAAGTTTACATGGTTTAATGTATATTAGATTTGATCCATATACATATATGCTTCATCTATTTAGAAAAACTTATTTTGATAGTCTACTTCATGAGTTTGGAGTTTTATATTTAGATAAAACCTATTTTTGGATTTATGTCAAAAACATAGATATAATACCTTTCATGTATATTGGATTCTATCCATATACTATATATTTCAAAGTTGTTTAAATATCATGTTTTTATATTTACATGTGTTTTGAAAAATCGGATTTCCATTTCAAAATTATATTTTTGGAAAATACAGAATTTGGTTTAAGGCAAATTTTTCAAGTCACAAAAATGGTTCAAAAAGTTTGAAATATGTGTTGAATTTTTATCACACATATTTATATTTCAAAGCATTATACTGAACTAATTTTTGTGGAATTTATGTGTTTTTATAGGATTTTATAATATAAAAAACCCAAGTTTTTAAATCCTGAATTTACCCTACCAGGCACTGGCAGTCGACCGGACCAGTGATCGGTCGGCCGGACCGATCGACCGATGTGCACAAGACGTGCACAAAGGCTAAGTGAGTTGGCCGGTCGACCGAGCGGTCGACCAACTGAAGTCAGCCCACTCTCAGGTGCAGCCGATCGACCGGGGAGGTCGACCGTTCACTTTGGCCGGTCGACCGGGCGGTCGACCGGCCAGAGAGCAATTACTCTCTGGATCTGGCACGGTCGACCGGAGGGCTCAATGGTCACTTTTTTGACCGTTGGCCGGTCGACCGGAAGGGCAAAAATGCCATTTTTCAGCTGCTAACGGCAGATTCCAAATGGGGTTATAAATACCCCCATTTGAGTTGGTTTTTAACAAGATTTTCAAGAGAAAATTTCTTCCATTTACAAGTGTTTTAACACTAGTTTTTAAAAGAGTTTTTAAGCTAAAAGATTTATCTTTTATTTGTTTTAAAGGGTTGGAAAATCAAGAAAAGGAGAAGTCTTTGGGATTGGTTTTGATCTTCACTTTATATTCATTTTAGAAGTTTTCCCAAGAGTTTTTCTTTAAGTTTTTTATTTTCAAACTCTTTATTTCTCACACCTGAGCTTTTCATTCTATCCTATCTATAGGATCTTTGTTTGGTGAGAAAAGTTATTAGTTTGTGGTCTTTGAGATCACCAAGTTGTAAACTTCCATCTTTGTGATATCCCTCTAGTGAGAGGTGATTGAGTTGAATCCTTCAAGTGTGAGGTGATA
The DNA here is from genome assembly GCA_038442645.1 of Agave tequilana. Lineage (NCBI taxonomy): Eukaryota > Viridiplantae > Streptophyta > Magnoliopsida > Asparagales > Asparagaceae > Agave > Agave tequilana. The sequence continues at coordinate 56,488 of JAVJIF010034153.1, forward strand.
GTGAAAGTGGTGTTTGGCTCCCTCTAGTGAGAGGTGGAGATTGTGTTGGAATCCCTCAAGTGTGAGGTGATTGTTTTTGAGTGGCTAAGTGCCTATCCCTCTAAGTGTAGAGGTGATTTGTTTTGTGCCTTGCCTCTAAGTATAAAGGTTGTGTTTGTTGGAGAGAGAAGTTGTGTACTCCCAATTGTATTTGCCCCAAATTCTCAGTAGAGGTTCCCTGTGTGGGAAGTCCTGTGTGGACGAGTTAGTGAAAATCCTTCTGTATGAAGACGGGGACGTAGAGTTGTGTACTCGAACCTCGAAACATATCTTGGTGTTTGCGATTGATCCACTTTCTCTAACTCTCTCTCTTATATTGTGCCTTGCATTGATTCATATTGTCATATCACACTTATATGTTTGGTTGTGTTTGTTTGTGTGCCTCACTTGTGTTTAACCACGAGAGTTTCAGATAGCACCTCAACTCTTATTCAAAGGATACAAGAGGAGTTAGTCCAGAGCCCTTCACCGGGAATTCGGCTACACTCGTTGTTACACTAAGTGTGTTGCATTTAGTTTTTAATTTTCGCATTATTGCTCATAGATTAGCCGTACACCTATTCACCCCCCTAGGTGTACTTTCAGTCATAACTTTTGCTATTGATTCCTCACTTGCTTTTGGAGGTCTCAAACTTTTTAGCTGATTTCTCAGTATCTCGGCTTGTTCAACAAGCTCCTTCCCAGTATGGGCTTTGATGGCTCCCATGCGAACTTTCACTTTGATGAGAAAGTTATGCCTACACGTCTAAAGAAAATAGGCAAAGGCATGCCTGCAGGGCACATAAGAGAAAGGTTGCAGAACCTCTCTATATAATCCTGTACAGATTCTCCTCCTTTCTGGACTGTCGAAGGAAGTGTGTCCATGGTCACCTCGTTATCATCCTCGTAGAATCGAGAGAAGAATCGGGTTTTCAAGTTCCAGGAATTGATGGAGTTCATGAGGAGACTCCTGAACCAATCAAAGGCTACCCCCCTTGGGGGTGCTAATGAACAATCTGGTCACAATAACATCATTACCTATTACATTACCGGCTTGTGATCGGAAGTTGTAAATGTGCTGATTTGGCGAGCTCTTTCCATCATACGAGTGTAGCGTTGGTGGCTTGAACTTTGGCGGATATGGGACTGAATCTTATTCCAAGGGATAAGGACAGACTGTCCCTACTTTCTTCAGTTCATCCCTTTGGGGCAGGGATGCGATCTGAGCTTAGATGCCTTTGATTACTTCGGCATCGATTGAAGAGCCCTCCTTTGAATGCTCGGTCATGAGAGGTTCATTGTTGTTATTCTCATTTTCATAATTACTACCGATTGTGTTATCATTGTTCTGGTTTGTCAGGAGCTGAGCCAACATTTGCTGGTTGTTGTCCAAGACTTCTTGCTGGGCCTTGGAAGTTCGCTCATGTGCCTCCATGCGATGACGAAGATCATCATCATTGTTATTATCAGCCATGTTGGCTGATGTGAACCCTGTCTACACAGAGCTGATGGTGGCAGAGGAAGCATAGCTGCTGGCTTCTTTTTTATCGTCGGACTATTGGAAGTGGTATCTCAATCGTTTTGGAAACATAGCTTCTGAGGAAGAAGGTTGTTCATAATTATAGGGTATTGCTACCCTAGAATGAGTACCTTGAAGGCACTCTTTTGTTCGACCAGAAGCTGACCTAAGTCGGGGCTATAGTCGGGCCCTGGAGAACTGAATGAGGGAATGTGAACCCCCCTGTTTTTTTTTTTTAGATCATAGCAGATCCCATCCTCTGCCTATCATGTTTACAGAGGCAGCTGCGAGGTGAGGCACCTTCACTGTCTTCTTCTTTTGAGACTTGGGCTTCTCAGAAGCTTGGACTAACAACCGTTGAACATTGATTGCTGGCTTGGAGGAGAAGTCTTGGAGATTGACCCAAAATAATAGTGGATGAAATGTACCATCATAGATTAACACCCCACTTGTCCGCGCTGGGATGGCGAGATGTGAACTGACTCTTCGGAGCAGAGTTTGCGCTTGTTGCTCAGATAATCCTACAAGTTTGTATTACCTGAAACCAACCAATCCAACGCGGAGACTCAGAGAAACTGGATGTTTGCCCACTTGGATTGAGAAACCCTGGGCTTAGCCTTGAAGGCTTTCATTTTGGCTATAGGCGAAACTAGGATAGCTTCGCCTAAAAGAGCCTAACTTCGCCTAAAAGAGTAGCTTCGTAAGGTGAACCTACTGTTTTACCTCTGCCTTTGAAGGTGAGCTTAGTTTTGCAATGCAGAGCTCCTCCTTTGAGTGAGGCTAAAATAGCCTCGCTGTTAGCACTCAGTAGTGCTTTATCTCTAGCCTCACAGTAAAGATCCTTAGTACTGGGTGCTGGCAGTGAGAGCGACGCTGAATCAGCAATGCTATTAGCACATAGAAGTGCTTTGGCCATAGCCTCGTATGATAGGTGAGGCTGAACTCTGCAAAGAGTTGAATTAGCTTCACATGGTGAAACTATTTGAGCACTTAGTACTTTGGTTCTGCCGCTAGTGGTGACCCTAGCACTGCCCAATAGTGCACTTGACTTGAGCGAAGCTATAGTATCAGCACCAAATGGTGCTTTAGCTTTAGCCTCGCGGCTAAGAGCTACTTTAGCACTGCTCAATAGTGATGATGGTGTAAGCGGGACTACAGTAGCCTCGATGTTAGCACAAAGTGCTTTAGCCTTAGCCTCGTGGGATAGGCAAGGCTTAGCTCTGTGAAGAGCTGAAATAGTCTTGCAGTTAGAGACTATTTTAGTTTCGTAGGAAGCTAAATAAAGAGATCTATCTCTAGCCTCGCATGAGACTACAGATTTTGCAATCCACATAGTCTTAGCAGAGGCTGTTTTAGTTCACGAGGAACCTTTATAGCTCGCGCACAGTGTTAACATGCTGGCGCGAGGCTATGTTAGTCTATACTGAGACTGTGCAAGACTCATATAGAGTCTGTTTAGTCTCGTCTGAGACTGTAATAGAATTGCAGAGAGCCTTATTTGTCTTAACAAAGACTTGCTTTCAAGAGGTAGCCAGAGGGGCTCTGGCTACACTGACCTTCCTGTGCTTGTGCACATGTAGGGGGTTTTTGCTACCCCCAGAAAGAAATTGTTCAAACCTTACTTGATCAAAGTGAATGACCAATGTTTTAGCAATAGACCCAAGGGCGTGATCGTCGCAGTGCGACACTTGATTCTTAGAAGTGAAGAATGCATTCCCCAACGGAGTCGCCATCTTGTTTTCCATTGAAAATTCAATAAAGGAAAAATTTACAAAAAATTGAGGAGAAGATTACAAGTAATTGAACAAAAAAATGAAAAATTACAAGTTGAACTCTCCTCTAAAATTTTTGGGAAAGTGTGTCAGTGAAAGTCTGATCAGCACGCGACCACTTTGTCCAATTGACAATGCGAGCGAGCGATCTTCGATTGCTACTGCTTGGGAATTCCTTCTCGCCTGTTCCAGAGAATCCTTGAGAGAGGAAGTTCTTAGGCTATTAGCACCCTAAATTTATCCTTGTAGGATTAGAGAAGTTATTCTCTGAATTTTAGAAGCAAGAGAGTAGATCTCTTCCTGGCTTAAGTTTTGAAGCCACCAAAGAAGTTTATGCTCTTCAAATAGCCTATTGGACTTGAATTTTCTTCAAGACCCTAAGCCTAGCCTACTAGTGAGCTATTTATAAGCACAATAGGGAGTTATGATTCCCTTGATTGCCTCCTCTTAATGAGGGATCATGGGTGTAACCTCCATTAATTCCCCCCACTAACTTAGTGGGTCAGTTACTCTCCTCAGGTGAAGCTAGCCATTGGAGGCGAGGCTAGCCTCCTTATGCAAGGCTAGTCAGTTGGAGGTGAGGCTAGCCTCCTCAAGCGAGGCTTGCCAGTTGAGATGAAGGTAACCTCCTCAGGCGATGCTAATCAGTGGAGGCAAGGCTAGCCACCTCATGTGAGGCTGCTCTTCAGTGGAGTTGTATCAAGCTTCAAGCGAAGGTAGAAGTTAGCTCTCAATAGAGCCGTGTAAAGCTTCAGACGAAGGTAGATGCAAGCTCTTAGCAGAGCTGTGCTAAGCTTCAGACGAAGCTAGGAGTTAGCCCTCTGCGTGGTTGTGTAGAGCTTCAAGCGAAGCTAACAGTTATCTCTCTGCGGAGCTATGGAGAGCTTCAAGGCGAAGCTAGACAAACTTAGCCTCTCAGAAGAGGCTAGCCCCTTGAGCTCATGCGAGGCTAAGTGTTAAGCTAACATAGCATCATAGGCTTGCTTAGGTCTCTTCAAAGGCAACACTTAACTTACTGTCTGCTTCACTAGATCAGTAGGGCCCAAGTTACTGCTTTATCCCTTGGGGATGGGCAGAAACTGGTCGTCATCTTGTCTACGACTTGTCTTTTATAAATGTCAATAAGATAGATATCGTTCAGACTGGTTGAAGAGTTGTCTGAGAGTTTGCATTTTTGGAGTGTCAACAAAAACTTGTTTTCCATTGAAAATTCAAAAAAGAGAAACTTATATAAAATTGAGGAGAAGAATACAAGTAATTGAAAAAAAAAATGAAAAAATTACAAGTTGAACTTTTCTCTTAAGATTTCTGGGGAAGTGTGCCTGTGGGAGTCTGATCAGCGTGCGACCACTTTGTCCCGTTGACGATGCAAGTGATCGATCTTCGTATACTGCTGCTTGGAAATTCCTTCTCGTCTAGTTCTGGAGATTCCTTGGAGAGAAAGATCTTAGAATATTAGCACTCTAAATTTATCCTTGTAGGATTAGACAAGTGATTCTCTAAATTTTTGGAAGCGAAATAGTAGATCTCTTGTTGGCTTAAGCTTTGAAGCCACCAAAAAAAACTTATGCACTTCAAAAACCTCTTGGACATGAATTTCTTCAAGGCACTGAGCCTAGCCTACTAGCGGGTTATTTATAGGCTCAATACGAAGTTATGATTCCACTTGATTGTCTCCTCTTAATGAGGGATCATGGGTGTAACTATCCATTAACTCCCCCAACTAACTTAGCGGGGCGATTACTCTCCTCAAGCGAGGCGAGCCATTGGAGGTGAGTCTAGCCTCCTCAGTTGGAGGCGAGGCTAGCTTTCTCATGTAAGGCTAGCCAGTTGGAGGCGAAACTAGCCTCCTTATCTATGGCTAGCCAGTTGGAGGCGAAGCTTGTCTCTTCAGGCGACTAACCAGTGGAGGCGAGGCGGGCCACCTCATGCAAGCTAGCCAGTTGGAGGCGAGGCTAGCTAGTTGAGGCGAAGCTAGCCTCCTCATGCGAGGTTAGCGTCCTCATGCAATGCTAGCCAATTGAGGCATGGCTATCCTCCTCAGGCTAGGCTAGCCAGTGGATGCCAGGCTAGCCTCCTCAAACGAGGCTGCTCTTTAGCGGAGTTGTGCCAAGCTTCAGGCGAAGGTAGAAGTTAGCTCTCAATAGAGTTGTATAAAGCTTCAGGCGAAACTAGAAGTAAGCTCTTAGCAGAGTTGTGCTAATCTTCAAGCAAAGCTAGGAGTTAGCCCTCTGCGCGAGTTAACTCTCTGCGGAGCTATGAAGAGTTTAAAGGCGAAACTAGATAAACTTAGCCTCTCATGAGAGGTTAGCCCCTTGAGCTCATGCGAGACTAAGTGTCAAGCTAACTTAGCATCATAAACCTGCTTAAGTCTCTTCAAATGCAACACTTGACTTACTGTCTGCTTCACTGGATCAGTAGGGCCCAAGTTGCTACTTTATCCCTCGGGGATGGGCAAAAACTGGTCGTCAGCTTGTTTGCGACTTTCTTTTGTAAATGTCGACAAGTTAGATATCGTTCAAACTGGTTAAAGAGTTGTCTGAGAGTTTGACTTTTTGTAGTGTCAATTCGTAAATTTGCAATGGGATGGTTCGGATTTTGAAATACTTTGAATTGTCTCCAGTGTTCAAAAGGGTAAGCATTCAACAAGTAGAATTACCCAAAGGAATTAGAACTGTGACTAAAAATTATTCAGAGGTTAGAAATATGATAAAATCAATCTGAGTATGAGAATTCATTGGTGACAAAGGGGAACAGATCTAGAAATCTATCTGTTCAGAGGTAATGTAGACATAACAAGTTAGGAATCACTAGAAAGAGGATTCTCTATTCAGATGTGATAAACTAAATATAACAGCAAGAAGAGTCCCTACCGGTCTGGAAAGTTAGATCTGGGTATCTGTCAGTTCAGAGGTGATGAACTGGACATAATGATTAGGAATCACCAGACACGAAGCCTTGTCGTTCAGAGGTAGCGAACTGGACATAACGACGAAGAAGGTGAGATTGGATATTCGTCAGTGCAGAGGTGACAAACTGAACATAACCGATTAGAAATTATCAAACTCGGAGTGTTTAGTGTACAGAGGTGATGAACTGGACATACCAGTAAACGAAAGGTGAACTCGATTTTAAGGACCCGTCTATTCAGAGGTGATGAACTGAACATGATAGAGTAAGGATACACTAAACTCTAAATCTGCTACCGGAGGTAGTCGTATTAACTTAGTGCTAGCCCATTAGGTATTGCAAGGGTGAATTGGATCTGGGCACCCGGTTCAGAGGTAATTTGGACATGACCAACTAAGAGACATCATCCTCACAATCCACTGTTCAACATCATAGTGTTAACTTGACAGCTAGTCCACTGGGGACTGCAAGAGTGAGATCTAGAATCCGTCAGTTCAAAGGTGATGAACTGGATATGACTGATTAGAAATTGCCAGACTCAAATTTTATCATTCAGAGGTGACTGACTGGACATGACGACAAAAGAGAAGTCCACACTGGACTAGAGGATGAGACTTGGCTATCTGTCAGTTTAGAGATGATTGACTGGATATGACCGATTGAGAAGCCACAAAGCTTAGATTCTTACCGTTCAGAGGTGATAAACTGGACATGATGGTAAAATGAGAAGTCCCTACCGGACTGGGAGATGAGGCTTGGCTCTGTATCAGTTTAGAAGTGAAAAACTGGACATAATCGATTGAGAAGCCACCAAGCTCAAAATCCTGTTGTTAAGAGGTGACAACCTGAACATAACAGTAAGAAGAATAGTCCCTACTAGACTGAGAGAGGAGTTTTGGGTACTTGTCGGTTCAGAGGTGATTAACTGAACATGACCACCGAGTCTAGAGCCTTTGCTATTCAGAGGTGACGGACTGGACATGACAGAAAAAGAAACAATTATGCTGGGGGAATAGGACTGGATCATAAACTCCATGGGAAAATTAGTGCTTCCTTGGAGAATTTTTCGGAAGAAATTGTCAGAGGTATATTGTTAACATGATAACTGAAGAGTTAAACCGGGAACTGAAAGGGTAATAATAGACTCCAAGAGGAATCTATTAGAAACTCGCTGGGGAGGTAGAAAATGAATCCCATGAGAGATTATAGAGAGTTTGGCGTTCTTTAAGATGTCAAGGATAATCGTTAATGTGACATAAATAACTCTATGGGAATTCAATAGGGAGGATTGTTCATTGGAAAGTTGTCAAAAGTAATCATTAACGTATTAACCAGATTCCTTGCTGGGGATTAAAATAAGATCTTGTCTGAAGTGATCGTAACAACTTCTCCGCTTGGGGGTTTGTAAAAGTAACTTGTCAGATGTGTGATGTTAACTTGACAAAGATTCATTTAATGTTAGAGGTACTTGAACATAACAACAATTTGAGTGGACCTGTCATTCTATTGAAGAGAATGGCAAGTAGAGTTTGATCTGCTGGGATATTAGCAGGATCCGTCAGAGATATTCAAAAGTTTTACTGTCTGAGACGTGAGCTTTAGGCATGATAATTCTGATCTGTGATTCATCTTATTGAGAAAATGAATACAGTCTTTTGTGGTCTTACCATTCCATGGACGAGAATTTGTAGGAGACTTTGGTAGGAAAAGTGAGATCAAGTCCATTAGGATTTTTAGAAAATCCTCAGCTATTAATGAGTTTGATATTCCTTTACCAACTACCGTTTGAGTTGGGCTAGCCATGCTATTCCCCTCAGCATAATAAGTTGTTGAGAACTTATATTGGGCTTAGAAGTCAATATTTTCATCTAACCTTACACTGACGTTTCACATGAAATGAACATTTCTGTATTCCACTGGTGACATCTAAAATCTCAGTGGGGATTTAAGTGTTAAATCTAAACTTCGTGGGGAATTTGTCGGGTAAATTGACATTCCTCGTGGAGCGTCACCTTTTGTTCATCAAGACTCTGGTTCTCAGCTAATCTTCATGTCTAGATATGGAGTATAAATTTTACAGAGAATATATCGAGTAAGTCGAGATTCCTCATGGAGTTTCACTTTTATTCATCATAATCAAGACTCTAGTCACAGTCGATCATCGAATCTGAATATGAATGTGGAAACATTAGAAAGGTCCTGGATGGATGTATCACGAACCTTCTTTGATGAATCAGCTCTTTGAAGATTATGGGGAAGCTGAACTGATTTGTCGAAAGAAGAATGCAGAGATGGTTGAAATTGATTCCACCTGGGGAAGGGACTCCTTGAGGAGATGAAACAGTCAGACGAGTCCGACTTGATGATCAGAGGTGTAGTGTTGACGTGATCATGGATAGCACTTCTTTGATCAGAGGTATAGTGTTAACAGGATCATGGATAGCACTTGTTGCTGATTGGCATCAGGAGCATGTCACCGTTTGGATTCGCTAAGCGATAAGCTCCACTCGAGTAGACTGCCTCTACTATGAAAGGTTATCCCCATTTGGTTGGTGGAATGATATATTCCAACCCCCTCGCGTTTCCCGTGTCATTGGCTATTGTTTCTTATCAGGACTCTGGTTGTACGAAGTATTATTTGTTAGATCTAGTGCCTATCAGCTATCAAATAGCGGCTGAGACGGTTGTCTCCTCTTCAGAGCTGCTAAGAGGAGTTGCTAGTACAGTGTCATCTGTTGTAAGAGACATTGCAAGACTTGCCTTTAACTTTAGACTGGTTCGAGTCCCATTGCTTTAGCCGTTGATGGATAAGACCCGTGGCTTCGAAGTAGAGTTGACTACCTCCATACTCCCTTTCAGGATAGGGGTTAGACAGTGCCCCTTTTATGTTCTGGCTTCAGAGTCAAAACACCCGCTTCAATCAGCGATTGGATTTTGTTCTTAAGGACATTGCACCTGTAAGCAGGATGATGAGCCATCTTATGGAAAAGACAATAGTTGGGATCGTTGTTCATCCCACTTCATCTGGGCGTCTAGTCTTTAGCAACTTAAGCTTGTTGTCTTTATTGAGCAAGTGGAAAAGTGCTATCATATGCTCATCTTTGAAGGAGTATTGTCTCTGATACTCTGAAGTTCTGTTGGAGTTACCCTTATTTGACTAAATTCCTCCATATACTTCCAATGTTGATGTATTAGAAGATTCAGCTGTGTCATAGCTTTTGTTGTTGATTCTCTACCTGCTTTTGGGGTCTCAAACTTTTTAGCTGATTTCTCAGCTATCTCTATTTATTGAACAAGCTCCTTCCAAGTGTAAGTTTTGACGGCTCCCATATGAACTTTCACTTTGTCGAGAAAGTTATGCCTATATGTCTGAAGCAACATAGGCAAAGGCCTGCCTGCATGGCACATAAGATAAAGGTTACGGAACCTCTCATGTAATCTCGTACAGATTCTCCTCCTTTCTGGACTGCCAAAAGGAGTGTGTTCATGGTCACATCTATATCATCTCATAGAATCGGGATTTCAAGTCGAGCCAGAAATTGATCAGAGGAATTGTTGATCAGAGGAATTGATTAGTGAAATCGAGGGTTAGCTTTCTCAGGTGAGGCTAGCCAGTGAAAACGACGCTAGCCTCCTCAGGTGAGGCTAGCCAGTGGAGGCGAAGTTAGCCTCCTCAGGTGAGGCTAGCCAGTGGAGGCGAGGCTAGCCTCCTCAGATGAGGCTGCTCTTCAGTGAAGTTGTGCCAAGCTTCAGGTGATAGTAGAGTTAGCTCTCAACAGAGCCATGTAAAGGTTCAGGTGAAGCTAGAAATAAGCTCTTAACAGAGTTGTGCTAAGCTTTAGGGGAAGTTAGGAGTTAGCCCTCTGCGCGGCTGTGTAGAGCTTCAGGCGAAGCTAACCGTTAACTCTCTATGGAGTTATGAAGAGCTTCAAGGCAAAGCTAGATAAAGTTAGCCTCTCAGGAGAGGCAAGCCTCTTGGGCTCATGCAAGGATAAATGTTAAGCTAACTTAGCATCATAGGCCTGCTTAGGTCTCTTCAAAGGCAATACTTGGTTTACTATCTGCTTCACTAGATCAGTAGGGCCCAAGTTGCTGCTTTATCCCTTGGGGATGGGTAGAAACTGGTCGTCAGCTTGTCTGCGACTTATCTTTTATAAATGTCGATAAGTTAGACATCGTTCAAACCAGTTGAAGAGCTGTCTGAGAGTTTGTCTTTTTTGGAATGTCAACTGTTTCGTATCTCGTAGGTTTTCGGGCATTATCTCAGCCATCCGGACTCTGATTTGTACGATTATGGAGCCGTTGGATTCATGGGAGCGAGAACTATAACTCTACAATATTAGTTATGTGGAATAGGGTGTTAAGAGAATCGATAAGACCAAGAGGTAGATAAAGTCTGTTTTCGATTTTAAATAAAAGTTATGATTCAAGCAAAAATTCATATTATAATGATGATTATAATTAAGAGAAAATTGATACTAAGTGACTGTTGTGTTTGTGATAACTATGATTAATAATGAGGATTGTTAACGAATTATGCTCGGTAATGATACATATGTGGCGATAAATTTTGTATGGTATTGAAATGTGTGTGGGCATGTTAAGTGAATGATAATTAATTAAATTATGAGTAATGTGTTGGCCCAAAGGCCCATCACTCTAGTTTTGATGATGATTAACTCATGTTGTTATAGGACTAATGCTCTTGTGTTTAATGAGTCTCAGATATGTGATCAAGATCTTAGTAGGTGTTTAGTTTCAACAAAGGATTTAAAGTCAAGTTTTGGAGCTAGCACGTGTTGATTCAAGACTTATGCATCAAGACCACATCAAGTACTCAAGAGGAGTCTAGCTCATTGATCATGTTTTGGACCAAGTCAAGAAGGAGAAGAAGACTTTCAAGTGAAGACCCTCAAGAGAAGACTTGTGTTTAGGTTTATTTTTAGATAAGATTTTGTTTTTAGATAAAATATAAAGGATAGATTAGTTGGTGGATTGCTCAAGTATTTATACACACACACACAAGATTTATATGTGTTTTCTTAAAAGATTTTTAGTTCTAGAAAATACGGTTTAGTTTTTGAAATTCAAAATATACATGTGTTTTACCAAAACCATTTATAGCAAAATATACATGTGTCCTACCAAAGCCATTTATAGTGCTTATTGTCAAAACATAGATATTTCATCATATATGTGTAGTGGATCATATCCATACACACTAAGCTTCAAAAGTGTTTAAGATATCTTATTTTTTGTATTAGAGAAGTTTTGAAAAAATCGATTTGGAAAATACGGATTTGGTTTAAAGTCAAAATTTTCATAACACAAAAATAGTTCAAAATATTTATAACATGTTTTGATTTTTACTCAAACATGTCTGTATATCAAAGTATAATACTGAACTTATTTTTATAGATTTTTAGAGAATTTATGGGATTTTATTGAAGGAAAAATAACAAGTTTTTAATCCCTAAAAATGATGCTTCTGGCCTTTTGCCGGTCGACCGAGCCAGAGGTCGGTCGACCGATGTGCACAAAACGTGCACGGCTTGTTTGGCTGGAGGGCCGGTCGACTGACCCGGTCGACCGCCAGAGAGTTCTGCTCTCTGGAAATGGCCCCGGTCGACCGGGCGGTAGGGGTGAGCAGAGTTCGGTTATAACCGAAATAACCGACCAAAAACCGAAACCCGAACCCGAACCGAACCGAACCGCTCTAGTTCGGTTCGGTTTCGGTTTTGTGTTTCAAAAACCGAACTCGACCGAACCGAACCGAATCTCTTACCCTATATATCACCCCCACCCATTTCAATTTAGTGAATCATATAGTTCATAACAAAAACTAATGAAAACTTATCTCATTACTTCTAACATTACCATCTTTTTTATGTTGAATATGTGAAAGTTATGTTAAGTACACCATCACAATTAAGAATAATATTTATATTAATATAGTTCTTTTTTTTTCATTCTTGCCATTAAAAGTTAGTAATAATTATGTGAGTTTTGATATAAGAGCCAAATATAGCGTAAAAGTTTTAGAATATGAAATTTTTAATTCACATGGAAAAATATTGGCCTAACTGAAAAAACCGAAAAACCGAACCGAACTTAGTCGGTTCGGTTCGGTTCGGTTACTAAGTCTAATCGGTTTGGTTCGGTTTTGCAAAAATTAGCAAAAACCGAACCGAACCGACCGATGCTCACCCCTACCGGGGCGGTCGACCGGCAGAGAGCTCTGCTCTCTGTATCCAGACCACGGTCGACCGGTGGCACAACGTCGGAAATCTGACCGTTGGTCGACCGACAGCAGTCTGAACTGTTGAGTTGGCCTCCAACGGGCAGATTTTAGATGCCTATAAAAGAGGTTTCCCTTGGGCTTTTTTAGATAAGATTTTTTAGAAAGTTTCAAGGCCAGTTTTTCCTATCTATTGTAGAGGTTTCCTCCACTTGTTTTAGTGCTAAAATTTCCAAATAAAAATGAGAGTTTATCGAGAGATTTCTAAAGTGATTTCTTTGAGTTTTTTACTACCAAGTCAATCCAAGTTTTTTTCACACACACTTGAGCTTTCCGTTGCTAAATCCATCCTATAGGAGAGTTGTTGTGAGAGTTGTTTTAGGTGATCAAAGTGTTTAGATCACCAAGTGTTCTACATTGTACTTTGAGGAGGAGGACTTGCGGGTTCGCGTTGTTTCGAGTTCTAGTGAGAGCTCGGTGTAGAGGTGGGGCCTCGGCAAGCTTGCGTGCTTGCGTGTGTTTATTCTTGCAGGAACAAGTGAGGGACTAGAGAGTCCAAAAAAGTTCTAGTGTGAACTCGCTTGTAGGTATTGCGGCACCGAGTGATCCGGTGGGGTCGTTTTTAGTGGATATCCTTCATAGTGTTGAAGGCGGGGACGTAGAGCAAGGGTCCTCGAACCTCGAAACAAATCTCCCGTGTTTGCGATTGCTCTCTCTTTATCTCTCACTTGTGTTTATATCTTGCATACTTACATTGCCTTTATCTTTACTTGCTTGATTATTTGTGCTTATATTGTTATATGCTTGGGGATTATTTGCTCACACTTGTATTCAACCAAGAGAGCCATAGCGCCACCTCAACTCTTATCTAGAGGAATCTTGAGGAGACAGTTCAGAGCCCTTCATGGGGAATTCGGCTACACTCTTAGGTTATACTTGGTGTGTTGTGCATAATAATTTTTAATTTGCATAAATAGATTTAATTCCGCATTAATTCACCATTAGATTAGCTAGTCACCTATTCACCCCCTCTAGGTGATTACATAATGAGTGTTAACTTAAAATATGAGGTATATCTTTACAGATATCTACCTGGATAAAGAACCGAATAATTAAAAGCTGGGTTGTGATAGAAATTGTTAAGTATAAACTTTCGTTGAGACCATATACCTGTCTTGACTTAATACTGATGTTATTTAACCTAGAATCCTTAAGTGGATATTAGGAGATTTGAAATCGAGTATACAAGCTGGTACTGAACCAATTTCCTGAATAGTAATTGAATTGTTTCGATCTATGGAACTAGTAGTCACCGACTAATGTAGTTTTAATGTAATAATATCGAGAAGGTAATCAACTTAGGGTAATTAATAGTGAAACCATGATAGGACTTTAAATCATCAAGTGAAAGTATTTCATGAGAAATTAATAATCACATCATTGAGTTATGAATGATTAATGTTGTTATGTCCACCGTCAAAAATTGATTTGGCTCGATTACAGGGATGGTTTCTATTGTTACTTCTGTAGAACAACTCGTAAGTGATTTCATAAAATTAAGACTCTACATATCAGTGTTCATCATTTTATTTTCTTTTAACGGGAGGAAAGAAACCTGAGAAATTTATAAATGGATAAGGAATCATCACTTAACGTAAGATTAAGTATTAATTAGTGATCGGGGGAAAATCGCGCATAAAAAGTGTATGTTTTGAAATCAAGATTTAAAGTGTGTGTGTTTTAGCTTCCTCGATATTTCGTTATAGCATAGAAGTTAAAACGAATCGAATCCACAAGAATGGGAGGCGATAGAAGCTTACACGGTATGTTCACGTGTGTGTTAAAAGTTCTTCAATGTTTGAAGAATGAAAAGAAAACAAAATAAAGAATGAAAAGAGAATAGTACGGTGAAAACAAAGAAGTGAGAAACATAGAAGAATTGTTTTTTGTGATGTTTGAGATATTTCTAAAACAAAGTAAAAAATGTAAGAAACCCATGGCTTCTAACTACTAATGGCTCCACTAATCATGCTAACCTCTTAATGATAGTTGCCTCACATGTATCCTTGATCATTACTAGTCCTTGATTCAAGAGCATTTCAAAGCATGACCCATGCGATAACTTTCACATCCAAACTCAACACAATAAGTGTAAGGTACACTTAAACTATCAAGACTAAACAAGAACAAGTATGGAATAAAGTAATGGTAGCTTGTTAGAGAGTTAAGATGTTAGAGTGTTAGAATCCATCATCATGAGCCATCAATGGCTCTTGCAAGAGCAAGGCCAGGTAGAGGCTATTAGATTCATATAAATTATCAAGTAAAAGTTAGTAAGTTAGTGGTTAGTAATTAGTTGCCATGAGAGAAAATTAGCTAAACATGTAAAAGGAGTTACAGAAGAAAACAAAGGGAGGTAAAGAGAGAACCTTTCATACCTTATCACCTTCTATTACAAGCACTCTTACTTTTCAAGCATGTACCACTCTCTCTTCTATTACAAAATCTATAAGAAATGAAAAATATAAAGGAAGAAGAAGAACTAAACTAAACTACCCTAAACTCCAACAAGAGAAAAACCCCAAAAACTAACCTAAAAACACTTCAAAAAAAAATTCTTCTTCCCATGCTCTGGAAATCCCAGGGTATTTATAGGCAAAACTGAGCACCAGGGTACAGGTATGGAGCCGCGCGTCAAATCTTGGCGTGCGGCTCCACACTTGATCCGCGGAAACGCGGCTATGGGGCGCGGCTCCACACCTGAGCCGCGAAAACGTGGCTAGGTCGCGTTTTCGCGGCTGTTGCGCATGCCGCCTGTTGCGCGCTGCCCGCTTGTCCCCCCGTCGGTTGCATGTCCCGGTTTCTGATTTTGGGCCCCTGGTTTTGACGAAACCACCCTCCAAGGTCAGTAACTATTTTTATAGGCTTTTAATCACCAATTAAATGATAATTTTGGGTCTTCTTTTTCATTTCATGCCATGGACCTAGAAATATACAGAGAGGTATTATTAGCAGAATTTAATATTAAATAAATATGAAGATATGGTATGAAATATGTAGTTTTAGAGACTAATCAATTAGCAGTGACATCTATGAACGAAAACTTAGGCAATGATGATGCATAATGGTCGGGGAATCCATCCCTGATGCAGAGCTAAACTGTATTAAGATAACCATAATGATAGTATTGGACCAGTATCTTGTTATAACTACCTATTGTATTGAGGCTTACATGTATCCTTGTAGTTGATTAATCAGAATATCGAAATTCTCAATTAATCTTGATATTCATATCTCTATAGTGATATCGATAATATCTAATTAATTTTAAATAGATAATAACCTAGATGATTGGGTATTGATGATACGGATGAAAGATTTAGTATCGTATCAATGTGACTAGTAAACCAATGTCAGTAATTGATATGTGTATGGAGTTAATATGATATAACTATGAAAGCTAATGAACTGAGAACTGAATAGTCAATATTTGATTGATATACAGTTTAGTATATACATACACATATATACGTAAATGTATATGTGAGTTGGGTACATATGTGAATACATGTAATGATTTGACGGGTAATTGATTGAAATAAAGATAAATTATGAAATGATGTGTGTGCTTTATATACATATTTACATCACATTTTATACCTATTATTTGCCATATTTAATGTTGCATGGGTATTTTGTTAGTGTTATTTTGCAAATTTTAGGTCAAGAGCAAATTAGGAGAAAAAAACAAAATTGACGAATTGGTGATATCAAGTGAATAAAAGAGATGCAGAATCAGAGATCTGAAGAAAAGTTGGAACATCTCAATAGAGCCTTCACGCAAAATAAGAAATTCAACAAAGACCTGGGACAAAAATAAACAAAGAGTTTGGCCACTCAACCATAGATTTTGGCCAAGCAGTCGTGGACCAGTCAACGGGAATGCCAACCCAGAGTCAACACGAGTCAAAAAGCAGAGCTTCATTACAGCCAGAAGTTCAGCCCAGTGGCCGTACTTTGGTTGCAATTGTGGATAGAATTTTTTCAGTAATTCGTGTAAATTAAGAAACCTAGGTTTTTATATTCGACTAAGGTTCTACTACTCTCTATTCTATATAAACGTCGTCAAGACTCTTGTAAAAGATAACTTTTTATTCTCTCTTTTATTTGAGCGAAAATCAATAAAATTCTGTTGTTGACCATTAAATCTCAGAGTACTTTCAGCAGAAAATTCTTCAAGGCTTCCGTTTTCTTGATGTTTTCTTACCTTTTTTTAACTTTTCTTTTATTTGATTCTATTCCATGATATATTTCAATATTATTATGTATTTTATTTTCTTAGCTATGAACTAATTTTACATAACTAGGGGCATAATGTAGGGATTATATTGATGATATTAGATTATATTTTGTGCAAATTCTTTTACATATTTTATAAAGTTTAATCTTTTATATGCTAAGTTGTTAATCTTGTACTTTATTGCTATAATTGGTTGCGCACAATTTATCAGAAGTTAGGTTAGAGTCCGTGAGGAGATATGTAATGCCCCGATCCCACGGTACGGAGACGTTACTGTGACATAAATACGAAGGGCGAAAATACCCTCACGTATATACGCTAAGCATCAGTACAGGCAAGTATCAGAGTACAGAAGCACAATGGTAATATACACTCCAGCAATAAAACACAAGTACACAGTTATCACAAAACATGATATAATAAATTAAGAATATAAGATCACCAAGAAGCGCAAAAGCAGGATGTACAATATGAAATATGGGAAAGTACTCACGACTAGCAAGATGAGAATCTCGCGAGCTGAACAAGGGGAAGCTGGAAGAAAGAGGGTCTGGGCAAGCAACTGCTAATCCACGCTTCCGCTGCGCCACTCTGATCAAGTACAGCAAGGCCACCACGATCCAGACTCCAGGATCTAGACATGAGGATCCAGGATTATCAGAAACCAACCGGCGTATATATGATAAAGCCAGTTGACGTGCTCAGGCAGTCACACGTGTACATGATCAAATGATGTGGTTCAGGCATACAGGTACAGGCAATGACAAATAACATAAAGGAAATTAAGGGAACGACAGTAAATCTGAAATGAAGTAAATACATGTATATTGATAAGTCTGAATCGGAAAAACATGCATAGAAAATGGTGTCGAGAGCATAGGTACACATAAACATGCGATAATACATTAAACATACAGTAAATACAAGTATGGACAAACTAGTTGTACAAGCTCAGATTATGGATTCACTAGATTGATACATCAAGGGGATAATCCAAATAAGAAAATCCTCCTCTATATACCACATATCCCATGTCGCCATCATTTAAGTTCATACAACTTGAGTTGCCCTCAGAGTAATAAAACTAGAATGTGTCTAGAGTAATCATTGTATCACAGAAATCATATGTCATAAAGAAGGGTGTCAACTCAGAGCATAACACCTGATTAATGATTTATCATTATAACCAGAGAATAAATGTATTATATTTTAAGTTATTCAATAATAATATCAGTACCGTTTGATATTTCAATCGCCTCCCTACCAGTGTCTCATATCACTGATAGTCCATACTAGAGTTCGCACTCTAGTAGAACTCACTCGGGTTTGATATGTGAGTACCAGGACCCAAACAAAGGAGAAACCAAATATCATACGTTCCTAATATTATTATTGTTGGTTGTAAATTCTTATGTTATTCATCCAATCTATATGCTTATGTATGTGTTACCAGTACACATACATCCACTTTATGAATAAGACGAGTTATTACTTGAAAATTGATAAATCTGATGGTTCATATTTATAGTGGTCTCATCTCTGCCCGGGACTATGGCTCAGGAGTTCAGGCTACTGCTTCCGAAGACTTATCATTACGCGCCCCACACGATACTTCAGATATCAGACTACTGCTTCTGGTGACTTATCATTACGCTCCCCACACGACACTTCAGATTTATCCACCATTATAAATATGACATCATACTGGTATCCATTAGTTTCCCCCACCCCAGTGTAAGTTGAGTATTTTATTATATATATTGTCCAGTAATAATGTTCATAGTGAATATACAGTAATCAAACATCCATGATTAGTCAATTACGGGGATCGACAGGAGTATGACATTAGGAGAATAATATCAGGAGTCTCCCCGTTACAGGAGTTCAGGAATACAGGAGCACAGGAGTAACAGGGGTCTGGTAACAGTATATAATCATGCCAAGTCCCCGTAAAAGTAATAATCATGAATATGCAATGTAATACAAGTGTCAGGTATAAGTATCCAGTCAGGTGTCACAATATCAGGTCAAATGTATCAGTACCAGGTGATAGCATATGTCAAGTATCAAGTGATAGCATGTCCATTGTCAAGTGTCAGATATCAGGTGTTAAGTGATAACATGTCAAGTACCGGTCTTAGATATCAAGTGTCAGAGATCAGATGTCAAGTATAACATATCAGTATCGGATAATTTAACATGTCGGTGTCGGTGAGTAAATACAGAGTTGCAATATCATATATCAACTCGTCTAGCTATGTATCATGTACTAAAAGTTACAGTAGCAATTATTAGGCATGTAACGATAGTAACAAGATATCCACATATCAATATATCATGCAATAAATGCTAGAGTAGCAGTTACTAAATATGAATTGATGATATCAAAACACTTATATCGAGCCCTAGAATAGAATTAGTAAGGCATGAAGCAACACAAGGAAAGTACTCACCAAATCACCAAAAAATGCTATGAAATTCCAGAATACTAGAAACACGTGCACACCACCAATCCATGTATTAAAATATATAAATTAATATTAATTTATTGAGAGAGAGAATGAAAAGAGGAGAGAGAAAAAAATGAAAGAGAGAGATGTTGGAAAGAGAGAGAGAGAGAGAGGACTTGTAGGAAAGTGAGAGAGTGTGTGTGTGTGTGTGTGTGTGTGTGTGTGTGTGTGTGTTTGCTGGAAATAATATAGGGGGTAAGGGAGAGAATTTGATGGAAAAGAAGAGGGTAAAAGAGGAAAGAAGGAAAAGGAAGAAAGAAGAAAAGAAAGAAAGAAAAGAAGGGAAAAAGAAGAAGGAGAGAGGGGGGAGTTAGCCGGCGGCCTGGGCGGCGCCGCCACCGTCGGGGGGCGGCCGGCAAGGAGGGGTGGCCGGCGGCACCCTTCGGTGGAGGAGGTTGTTGTTGGTATTGTTGTAGTTGTTTTATTGATGGTGAAGATGGTGGTAATTGTTGGTGCTGGTGGTGTTAGTTGAAGATGGTATTGGGGAGTTGGAGGAGGAGGAGGAGATAGTGGGTGGGTAGTGAAAGTGGAGGAATTGGTAGTGGATTGATGGTGGATTGAAGAAGAAGATGAAGGTGGTGGTGATGAGTTTTGGGGAAATTGGAGAAGGAGGAGTGGAAATTGAAGAGGAAGGAAGTGAAGAAGAGAAGAGGGGAGTTTGGGAGGAAGGTGGCCGGCCCTAGGTGGTGGTGGTGGCGGTGGCCGGCCAAGGTGGAAGAGAAGGAAGAAGGTGATGATGGTGAATGGTGGTGAAGATGGTGATGTGAAAGTTGGTGTAGTAGTTGTTATTGTTGTAGATAGAGTTGGAAGGGAGATGATGTGGGGTGGCTTGGTGGAGGAGATGGTCGGAGGGGAGGCGCGTCGGTGGTGATGCTGGTGTTGGCCAGAGTCAAGGGGAGGAAGGAGGACTTGGTGGGGGAGGAGAGAGGGGGAGATGGAAAGAATGGGAAGAAAAGAAAGAAAGAAATAGAAAATAAATAGAAGGAGAGGAAGAGGGAGAGTATGGAGGAAGAATGGCTGCTGCAGCTGCTGCTGTTGCTGTTGGCAGGTTGCAGGGGATGGGGGCATGGGCAGCAGGTAAGGGAGAAAGAAATGGAAAAGAAAATATTATTTTAATGCAGGTAAAAATTGACTATTTTAGAATCACTCAAAAAATTCTTAAAAATAGAAAATATTATTTTAAGATGCTTGGTGAAATCAGATTTGAGAAATACAATCTAGTTTTCAAATTAAAACTTTAAAATCTTCTAGCGATACTGGTCGACACCAAAACTGGTGGATTTTTGATAAATTCAAAAAAATCTCAAAAAATGCATTTAATTAGAAATTAAGATTTTAAGAAGTAATATGAAAGCCGTTTCTAAAATTTCAACTCTGTTTGAAAGCTAAAAATCTGGGAATCGGTTAGCAATGCCAATCGACACCGGTTTTGAAGATTTTGCAGAATAATTCTGAAAAATTGTAGAAAATTATGAAAAATCTAAAATATTAGAAAACGATATTTGAAACTGAAATCAGTCAAATCAGACTATCAGAAAGGCTGATACACTAGGATCGCTTCCCGGTTTAGATTAGGGTAGACTCCGAACCCACGAATCTGGATCCAATACAAAATAATCACACAAATAATCATAAAACAAATACAAAAACTAAATCAAAGAAATATGATGGAAAATCAGAATACATATCTAAATACGTATTCCAGGAACGGGGGTGTTACAAGATAACTTAGCAAAATCTTCTAGGATTAACAGCCATAACTCGAGCGTTAAGACGTAAGAGTTGTGTAGTCAGGTAGGAATATCCATTATACTTAATACATCTTCTAACTAGCAATCTACTAGATCGAGAGATTGTAGATTCTAAATTAGAAGATAGAATTGGTATTATTCGAGAGAAAGTACTGATAGGATAGGGAATTCTAATTGTTAGCATGAGTAGGATGAATTAGTACAAGTATAGTACTTTATCTTATTATAATTACCGAAATCATTACCCTACTTCTTTTCATAATTAAAACAAACATTTTTAGTAATAGTTTAGTCACAACTGTTGGCCAAGAGGTTACACTCTCCAATTGTTTTGTGTTTTGATGATGACAAACCAAAAATGAGCTATTTGGTACTAACAAGTTTGTTAAGATAAGTTTCAGGTTTGTACCATGTTTAGAGACCATTCGCTTAGCTATTGCAAGAACTTCTAAGTTCCACAAAGCAAGAAAGGCAAATTGCACATCAAGGAAGGATCATAGAAGAGAAGGCACTAGCAAGGCATTGGATGGCTCAAAGACTTGAAGATAGCTCAAGAAGTCTTCATGTAATTTGTTTTTTCAGTTTATAGTATGTTAAAGAATAGTGGATAGGTTTGAAGCTCTATCACACACGTTTTTGAGCACATGCTCATTCCAAAATAATTTCTTATAAATTATACAAAAATATTTTGCATACAAGATTTTGCCTACAGATATATGTTTGTGTTTTATACTAATCCCTGTTCAAAAGTATTTTTTGATAAATTCAAAATCCTCTTTTATTTCTTTTTCATTTTGGTTTTTTGACCTGATCCGGTCGACCGGGTCGGTCGACCGAGCCTATGTCAGTCTGGTCCGGTCGACCGGACCAGTCGACGAAGTCCTGGCAGCTGCACGTATCCGTGTGCACGTCTGTCGGTCGACCGGGGCGGTCGACCGGAATATTTATTTTTGTCACAGTTTGTATCAGTCGACCGGGTCGGTCGACCGATAGCCTGTAACGGTCAAATTTTTATACTGCCGGTCGACCGGCCCGGTCGACCGATCCGACCGTTTGAACAGTAACGGGCAGATTTTTAAGGGCTGTTTATTTTTGTCTTTTGTGTTTAAAATCCGTTTAAGGATATATTTTGATCTAATTACCTCCTAAACATCAGTAAATATGTTTTATCCCTAACCCTAGCCCTCTCCTATAAATAGGGGTGTTTGGGGAGAGATTGGTTACAACAACAATCTTTGCAAAAATTCAAAAGTTTAAGGCTTTCAAAGTTCTTGGTTTTTGAGCTAAATTCCCTCAAATTTCTGAAGGGTTTTCAAAAGTTTTCTCTGATTTCATTTCTTTTCCTTACACACAAAAGAGCTTCATTCCTACTCAATATTCTCTAAGGACCTTTGTAAGGGAAGAGATATTTGAAAGAGAGAGTTTGTGGTCTTTTGACTACCAAGGAAATTTCTTGTACTGAGATTGTGGAGTTGGGTACTCCATTGTAATTGAGATCTTTGTGATAGTGGAAGTAGCTAGAATCCTTCTGGGGAAGGCGGGGAGTAGAGCTGGGTGCTCGAACCTCGATAACATATCTTTGTGTTTGCGATTGGTTTACATTCTTGCAAATTCTTACTCTATATTGCTTGCTCTTATTATTTACTCATCATATTCATTGTCATACTTACTTGCTAGCATTCATCTTGTGATTGTTGTAGCTTTAAATTTTTATTTGCCCTTGATTAGCATTGTCACCTATTCACCCCCCCTCTAGGTGACTTTTCAATTGGTATCAGAGCTTGGACTCTAGGTTTGGCTTAACATCCATAGAGAGATCCTTAAAATAAATTTGCTAATCAACATTTCCATTCATACATTCATACACTAGTAAACATGGCCGACAACATTAAAACCCCACCTAAATTTGATGGACTCAACTTCCCTATTTGGAAGGTTAGGATGACTATCTTTTTGCAATCACTAGGTAGTTTAGTGGCTAAGTCTTTGACCAAACCCTATGTAGCACCCAATGAAGATGAGAGCACTTGGGACCGACTTCAACTTTAGAGAATATGAGGCTAACTCAAAAGCCCAAAACTCCCTTTTAACCGCCTTGAATGAGGATGACCTTACACGGGTAATTCATTGCCAATCCGCCTATGAGATTTGGCAACACTTATTGGTCACACATGAAGGGACTTCACAAGTCAAGAGAGCTAAGATAGATCTCTTGAGGTCTCAATATGAATCATTCAAAATGCTTGATGAAGAATCCATTGATTGTATGATTACTCGTTTCACTAAAATTACAAATGGTCTTTCTTCATTAGGTGACGTCATCTCAAATGATCAAAAGGTGCGCAAAGTGATACGGGCTCTTCCACCATCTGGGAGATCAAGGCCACCACCTTAAAGGAGTTGAACGACAAGGACGAGATGGACATCATTAGTCTCATTGGGAACCTAAAGACCCATGAGATGGAGAAGAAAGCAAGAGATGAGGCAACTACTTCAAAGAAGAAATCCATTGCCTTAAGACTTCATCCACCAATGATGACGATGATGAAACGAAGAAGAAGATGAGGAGCTAACTCTACTTGTGCGAAATGTCAAGAGGTTGTACCGAAAGAACAAGTTCAACTTCCGGAGAAGATTCGAAGGCAAAGAGGAGCGGAAGATCATATGCTACAATTGCCGCAAACCCGGACATATCATGGCGGATTGTCCGGAGTTCAAGAAGAAAAGACTTCCTCCTTCAAGCCAAAGAAGCCGGAGGAAAAGAAAGCCTACAAAGCATCATGGGATTCGGAAAGCGAGTCCGAAGAGGAGGTGGATCAAGCTAACATGTGTTTCATGGCAAACACACATAAGGTAACCCCTCAATCCCATGATGATGAAGATGATGAACTAAGTAAGGAAGTTCTAGTACATGCATTTGTAGAACTTTCTGAAACTTATGATAATAAGAAACTTGAATGCTTAAAATTACAAAAAAGATTGCTTTTCTTAAGAATCAACTTGCCATTGTTTCGAAAGAAAAAGATGATCTTTCTTCAAATCTTGTTTCATTTCAAATGAATTTGATGCTTATAAGATTTCTTGTAAGGGTAAAACCCCTATTGTTGATAATAAAGAAATTTCTTCTTTAAAATCCAAAATGAATGAGTTTGAAAAAGTTTTAAAAGATTGTGCCTTTAATACTAAGAAACTTGAAGAAAAAGTTTTCCAAAAGCACACTTCTCATGTTAAAGATTCTCATGCTAAAATTCCACATGCTCACACTTCAAATAATACTTCTCATGCTAAATCTTTTCATGCTCACAATGCCCATGCTCACAAATCACACACTCACTATGCTTTTAGATATGGTAGAGTGTATAGATGCACATATTGTGGCAAAAATGGACATTTAGCTAAATTTTGTTATGATAAATTGCATAGTTCAAATAATCTTGTTTGGGTTAATGGCTCTAACCCTCATGGACCCAAGAAAATGTGGGTACCAAAATCAAGTCCTAAAATGTTTGATGTAGGTACACACCAAGGCTCCAAGACGTAGGGAGCGGTGGTACCTTGATAGTGGTTGTTCGAGACACATGACGTGGGATATCAACAACTTCACAACCCTATCAAGGTACATGGAAGGTGGCTCCGTCACCTTCGGGGATGATTCCAAAGGCACCATCATCGGTATCGGTAATATTCAAATTGGTTCATCTCCTATTATAGAGAATGTTGTTTTAGTAGATGGTTTAAAACATAATTTGCTTAGCATTAGCCAACTTTGTGATCGTGGACTTAAAGTTGTTTTTGATGATTCCTCATGCAAAATTTTTGATGTTAAATCCGATGTTTGTATTCTTACCGGTTTTCGTGATAATAATGTTTATATTATTGACATGCTTAATTTAGATTGTTCTACTAAATGCTTAAATGCTTTTGATGAAAATTCTTGGCTTTGGCATAGAAGATTAGGACATGCATCTTTTGACCATATCTCTAGGATTAATTCAAAGGAATTGGTGAAGGGTATACCTTGCTTGGATTTTGAGAAAGACCGCATTTGTAGTGCGTGCCAACTTGGGAAACAAACCAAGTCTTCCTTTAAACCAATCAAGGATATCATGTCAACTAGGCCTTTAGAATTAATTCATATGGATCTTTTTGGACCAACTAAAACTAAAAGTTTAAATGGAAGTAGATTTGCATTTGTTTTGGTTGATGATTTCTCTCGTTTTACTTGGGTTTTCTTTTTGCAAAATAAAGATCAAACTTTTTCTCATTTTAAGATTTTTCGAAAAAGAGTTGAAAAAGAAAAGGTTTTTTTTCGATTTGAGAATAAGAAGTGATAGAGGTGGTGAGTTTATTAACCAACTCTTCATGACTTATTGTGATGAAAAGGGAATTAAGCATGAAACGTCTTGTCCTAGAACTCCACAACAAAATGGAGTTGTAGAAAGGAAAAATAGAACACTTCAAGAGATGGCTAGGACAATGATAAGTGAATATGACCTCCCTCAATATTTATGGGCCGAGGCCGTAAACACCGCATGCTATATATCGATCGTATTTATTTATGCAAAAATTCTTCAAAAACATCATTTGAAATGTATCATTCTAGAAAACCAAATGTTGCATATTTTAAAGTTTTTGGATGCAAGTGTTTTGTTTTAAATACTAAGGATAAATTGGGTAAATTTGATGCTAAGGCTTATGAGGCTATCTTTGTTGGATTTCCTCTACTAGCAAAGCATATAGAGTTTTCAATAGATCTACACTAACCATTGAAGAATCCATGCATGTTAAATTTGAAGAATCTAATGTGGT